>JACEFZ010009506.1:0-266158 GCA_014155875.1 Cepaea nemoralis
CCCTTTGCGCGGTTTGAAAGTGCTAAAAATACTTATTCCTGCGACTTCTTCTCTTACACGAGTTGTCACACTTTTGCAAAATTTCTAGTTACAAAATCTCCCCACAATTAGTTGATGATCCTCGCTAGAGTGCTACGTAGTTCGTGAAACCATGAGCTTATTTTCTTTCTTCTCTTACTCTCAAATTGCGGGGGGGTTTGAGATTAGTAGTAGATCGAGAGCAACTTTCTTATGGCTTACACTTCACCCGTGTACCAGACCGACCGTGATGTTATCCTGTCGACTTAAACTAAAAAACAACTAAAATGCGGACAAGTATTGAAGGTGAGAGAGTATGCGAAGTACATAAAGAAATGGGTTAAATTAATATTTTGCCTTCTAGCAAAGTCACTAACCTTTGCCATCAGATTTTCTCACCATCTTTGACTGTTCAGAGATATTTGTACAGATTCATTTGTTTAAGAGTATTCCCTTATACAGTATTATATTGTTGTATTTCTACTTCTTAGTGACGGCCATAATCTATGTCTTATTACAAATGATTAAGTAACCCCCATCTTAACAAAATATGCGAATGTCGCGTATACCGGAAACAGTTACATTTGTGGTAATTGTTTACAACATGGCGGACGAGGTAGAGGACCTAGAGAATGTGTTTTCTCTGGCCACCCAACATGTTCGGCAGATCAATGGTCAGCTGGCAGCCGATAAACTACTCTACTTCTACGCCAGGTTTAAACAGGTGCTTTCTGCAAATACAATAGTAAAATAGTATCGTTAAGGGGGTTCAGTTAGAGAATCTCAGACAGAAGTCTGGCTCTGCAAATCATTGATTGGAGTTAAGAGTTAGTCGACAGATCATCGATCATTCTCACTGCACATCGAACCATTCAGTCCTTAAGTGCTTGGATCCTCTCCTCAGCAAATCCCGCAGCATGTAGTGGCTAACGACACCAGTTCTGTGTTGGTTTATTAATCTTCTTTGGCTTCCTGCGTAGTGTTCTTGTTTGGCCATACCTCTTTTAACTCGCTTGCTGTTCGCAAGTCTGATCATGGTTGTACTAGATTCACAGTCATCACTTGGTTTCTCACAAACGACTTACTTCTCGTAGTATCATCAGAATGTCAGCCTGATCCTGGCTTGTCCACCCTTCACAGTAGCCTTACCTGCGAGCTTGTCAGCCCGCTCATTTCCTTGTACACCCGCATGCCCTGGCACGAAAATGAAACTAATCTTTGCCAGCCGAGACCGCTCCAGAGGCAGCAACCATTCTCTTTAGATTCCACCCCATCTCTATCCTCTTGACATGCTCAAAAGAGTCTCTAAGGAAACTCCCTAGAGAATGTCTGTGTCTCGAGCTATGTTATTGCTTTACTTACTGTCATGACTTCCATAGTCAGGCCTACTTGTGGTTTCAAGTGCTAAAGCACCAGATATCTTCCTTCACAATTCTCCCTCCGGCCTGAGCTGTAAAGGCCCATGAGCTTCTCACACCTCAAACGACCGACCCATCTGTGTAAATGACAGCATCACCATCTAACGAATTCTTGAAAATCAACGCTTGTACTTCTGCCTCTACAGAAGCCAGAATTTCTTGTCTGCATTTTCTGTCTAGTTGGATGCAAACTGAAAAAGATGTACAGAAATATGTTGGCACTTGTACCCACTCCTTGCCAGGTTCTAAGTCCTCAAGTGAACACACCTGTTGAAGAATGTCTTCGGCTTGACCCATCCATGACCTTCCTCTTTTTAACCTGCTGCCCTTAACCTTCTTCTTTTTAACCTGCTGCCCTTAACCTTCTTTATTTCACTATGCAGTGGATGTTGTGTGTTTGCATTGACTCTGAGGTAGGCATGTGCTCTGCAAATTTGTATTCTGTCCCTTATGATTGGAAAATCAAGAAGATATTGCATCGCTCTGCATTCTTGTACATCCAAGAATAATATGCATAGCTTCGTTCTGTATCCTTTCCATCTGCTTACTGCTGAGAGTCAGGATCACCATCACATACTCCAACACAGAAAGGACCAGACTCTCGTATAGAAGACATAGATGCCGCTGCTAAAAGTTGGCTGCCGCCATCACCCGCATTGCAGCCAAACCCCGCTTGGCCTTTGTTATCACCTGGTCTATGTGCTCATTATAAGCAAGGCTTTGATCAAAACGTATCCCTAGGTAATTCATTGCCTGCGTAATTTCTACGGTCTCTAAACACAGATTTACAGTTGGTGTTGGAGTGTTGACCATATGGTTATTCAAAGAAAACCATGTCACTGCTGCCTTTGTTGGGTTGACCATTGCCCCAGATTCCACACACCAAGAGCTTATGCTATTTAGTTTGGTTTGTAGTTCCACAGCAACTCGATCTCTGTCCTTACCTTGACGATACACTAAAACATCATCAGCATTTAACAATGTCCTCCCCGGTCCAGTGATCTGCTCGCTATTTATTCTCACAGTGTATGCGTTGAACAGTACCGGAGATAATGGTGATCCCTGTGGCAGGTCCGGATATATTGTTGTTGGTTCAGAAGTCCATCTGCCACATCTAAAAACTACTTTCCGTTGGAAGAGGGCTGCCATGATCCACTAAGGAGGAATGGACTTATCTTGAGTTCAAGCAGCTGAAACATTAAAAAATTCAATGGCACTCTTTTGTACGCATCTTCAAGATCAATCACCGCAGCACATGTTTCAATGCCCGAGTGAAAACCTTCATAGACATCATGGGGAAACACTGATGCGTTGGTCCAGGTTTCTCTGTTTGGACGGTACCCTCCAATGGTAGGTGCAAAGCAGCCTTGCCTCTCTAGCTGGCTTGATATTTTCCTGGTGATTAACTTTTCCAGCAGCTTGCTTATTGTATTTTGCATAGTTATGTGGTATCTCAATTTTTGTGTGGTATTTGCCAGGCTTCGGCAAGGGAATAAGACAGCTGTGTAACCACTCCTCCTTGATGCTAGCACTCGCTATACTGTTGTTGTACATATCTGCTAGTTCTTCTAGCTCGTTGTCGGTACACATACTGATGTCATCATACCTTATACTATCTGGCCCTGGTGCACTGTTTCTTATTCATTGAAGCACAGCCCTGATCTCTTTCACTGTCACTGTATCTTCAACTGCAATGTTCGGGGCCTTACACCAATTTGAGGTAACCGCATTGGCAAAATTTCAGCCTCTCATGTCTGTCTGGTTGCCACAGTGTTGCCATTTCCTTACAGCACCACACTTATCCATCCAGGCCTTCTCCACCTCACAATTCCACCAAGGTGGCTGTTCCCAGCTTGTTTTCCTGCCATGATATTTTCCTGCGCTTGTTACGCCTTATTCTGCTCACCACATCTTGCCCTGAACTGTCATACTTAAAGGTATGACTGTTGACTTGTTCTGCCTGGTTCTGCCGTTCTCCACCAATATGCTGCAAAGGTGGTGGTCGCTGCCATGGTGCCCTAGGACACCCCATCTACACACTGTAGTGAGTGACGGAGACACCAGCGCCAGGTCAATAACACTGTTCTCATCACCTGGATGACTTGCTGTCCTGGTGACACAGCCACTACTGATACACACAAGGGCACTGGTTTCAAGTGCCGCCTCGAGCTCCCTCCCCCTGTGTGTTGGAAGAAATGTTACCCCATGATTTGCCCTTAGCTCTGAAATCGCCACAGAAAATGACATTCCACTCTTGACATAATATGTCACTCAAGCACTGCCATTTATGGGAATCCACACGCACGTTACAGGCATAAACATTCACCAACACGAATGGTAGACCGGAGTGAACTCTCACAGCCTGTAATTGTATCTAGTCACTGTCCCATGTGGACATGTCCAGCTCTGAAACCACTATACTGTCTCGAATCAGAATCGCCATTCCCAGGTGTCGCCTGTTGTATAAACATTTGAAGCCGGCTATATGGAGTGTCTTATCAATGCCCAGTCTCATCTCCTGAAGCGCAACTATATCGTTCCTGTATGCCAGGCTTTCCAAGATGGGGCCACGTTGTTTAGCGCTGACACAATTCCAATATAGAATATGCGTGTACTTGAGGCCCAGTCAGTCGCATTTGGGTCTTAAGACATCTGGCACCGGCCCGTCTACCTTCTCTCTTAGGTCATGGACTGTGCCTTAAAAGTCAAAATGGTTTGTTTACCTTATGCACGGGGCACACACGCTTGTCTGCCATTTTGAAGAATCCAGGAAACAACACAGTAACTCAACATGCTACGGAAAACACTCAAGGATTGCTTCACTCAGTGCATGAACTCCGTAGCACTGGTGAAAATCTTGAGAAGAAACCTCTTGTTTACATCCTAAGCAGAAATCACACGCACAAGATGAAATTATCCATCTCCTACATGAAAATTGGAGCGGTTTCAACATCACACAACCATTCAGAAAGCAAAATTGCAATGGCAAATTACAGAACATAAACTTGCCTAGTAAATCAACATGGGGTTAGGGTTAATGGCAATGTCCTGCAAAGAACATGCAAAATCACACACACAAAGAACATGCAACATCACACACACACACACAAAGAACATGCAACGTCACACACACAGAACATGCAACATCACACACACAAAGAACATGCAACGTCACACACACACAAAGAACATGCAACATCACACACAAAGAACATGCAACATCACACACAAAGAACATGCAACATCACACACACACAAAGAACATGCAACATCACACACACAAAGAACATGCAACATCACACACAAAGAACATACAACATCACACACACACAAAGAACATGCAATGTCACACACACAAATAACATGCAATGTCACACACACACAAATAACATGCAACGTGACACTCACAAAGAACATGCAACATCACACACAAAGAACATGCAATGTCACACACAAAGAACATGCAACATCACACACACAAAGAACATGCAACATCACACACAAAAAGAACATGCAACATCACACATACACACAAAGAACATACAACATCACACACACACAAAGAACATGCAATGTCACACACACAAAGAACATGCAACATCACACACACAAAGAACATGCAATGTCACACACACAAAGAACATGCAATGCCACACACACACAGAACATGAATTGTCACACACAAAGAACATGCAATGTCACACACAAAGAACATGCAACGTCACACAAAGAACATGCAATGTCACACACAAAGAACATGCAACATCACACACACACAGAACATGCAATGTCACACACAAAGAATATGCAATGTCACACACACAAAGAACATGCAATGTCACACACAAAGAACATGCAACATCACACACACAAAGAACATGCAATGTCACACACAAAGAACATGCAACATCACACACACAAAGAACACGCAACATCACACACAAAGAACATGCAATGTCACACACAAAGAACATGCAACGTCACACAAAGAACATGCAATGTCACACACAAAGAACATGCAACATCACACACACACACACAGAACATGCAATGTCACACACAAAGAACATGCAACGTCACACACACAAAGAACATGCAACGTCACACACACAAAGAACATGCAACATCACACACACAAAGAACATGCAACATCACACACACAAAGAACATGCAATGTCACACACAAAGAACATGCAACATCACACACACACAAAGAACATGCAACATCACACACACAAAGAACATGCAACGTCACACACACAAAGAACATGCAACATCACACACACAAATGTACCAAGTACTATCTGCTCTATAAAATATACATAGATGAGCTGACCAGTTGTCTTCTTCTTCTGTAGGTAACTGAAGGTCCTTGTAGAACTCCGAAACCGGGCTTCTTTGATTTTCAAGGGAAAGCTAAATGGTAGGTAACCTACAACTGTACAGATGATCATCATTGCACCACATCACCCATTGAGTGCAGAATGGTCCATATAAATATGGGGCTAGCACCCACACAGTGTGTAAACACAGGAGGAGTAGGAGAAGCAGTAGGAGGAGGAGATTATGTAGAAGTAGGAGGAGGAGGAGATTATGTAGAAGTAGGAGAAGGAGATTATGTAGGAGAAGGAGATTATGTAGAAGGAGGAGAAGCAGTGGAGGAAGGAAGGAGGAGAAGTAAAATCAGTTTAAGGAGGAGATAATGTAGAAGTTGCAGAAGCAGTAGAAGGGGAAGCAGAAGTAGGAACAAGCAGAAGAAAAAGACGTGTGTGGGTGCTCCAAACTTCCCACCAGTAAACCTCTCACCACACAACAACTAATTGTGCCAGCCTGGTATGATAAACACCTCTCACCACACAACAACTAATTGTGATAGTCTCTCATGTGCTGCTGTGCTCTGATACTCAGTGTGTTTGTGTTCCAACCCTCCATGTTGATCCCTGTTGTTGAAAGTCCTTGTTTTGGTCATCTGTCTGGAGGTGCTTAATTACTTAGTTGTAGTTTAGAAAGGTGGAAAGAAAAACCAATGAAGACATCTTGAAAGAGGTGAACTCACAAAGAGAACTGGTTACTTGCATCAGAAAAAGATATTCTATATTCTTTGGGCTTGTCATGAGAAGGGGAAAATTTGGAGTATGTTGTCACAACGGAAAGGTTAGAGGGGAAGAAAAGCAGGGGGAGAGATGATGATAGATCATATCATGGAGCCACGTCGGTATCAGAATTGATTGGCTGCACAAGACACAGAAGGCTATGGACAGACATCACCAATGCCACACGGCATGGACTATAAGAAGATTAGCAGTACACAAGACAGAAGGCTGTAGACAGACATGATCACAGCATGGACTATAAGATGTTGTATGTTTATGTCTCTAGACATGTAAAAAGGCTTGCTTTATCTTTGCTTTCCTGTCATCATCATCATGTGGCTAGCAGCGAGTCATTAGCAGAAGAATAGATTGTGTTTGATGTGACTGCATGATGTCTTCCATTGGACGCAGATATCTCCATAAGGTCTTCATGGAGCACACACACAAAGAATCTCGGCAGAGGGCCTCGGTGGTGGAGATGTTAAACTGCATGTCTTATTCTCTGAAGAGTGTGTGCTCATTTCCATATGCTGTAATGCAGTTCAAATTTGCAATGTTATCAGGAGCTACGGAGTACATGCTCTATGCGATGCTTCTTTCAGCCAACTCTACAGACTGTCAGCCAACTCTACAGACTGTCAGCCAACTCTACAGACTGTCAGCCAACTCTACAGACTGTCAGCCAACTCTACAGACTGTCAGCCAACTCTACAGACTGTCATCCAACTCTGTAGACTGTCAGCCAACTCTGTAGATTGTCAGCCAACTTTGTAGACTGTCAGCCAACTCTGTAGACTGTCATCCAACTCTGTAGACTGTCAGCCAACTCTGTAGACTGTCAGCCAACTCTGTAGACTGTCAGCCAACTCTGTAGACTGTCATCCAACTCTGTAGAGTGTTCAACCAACTCTACAGACTGTCAGCCAACTCTGTAGACTGTCAGCCAACTCTGTAGACTGTCAGCCAACTCTGTAGACTGTCAGCCAACTCTTCAGACTGTCAGCCAACTCTGTAGAGTGTTCAACCAACTCTACAGACTGTCAGCCAACTCTGTAGACTGTCAGCCAACTCTGTAGACTGTCAGCCAACTCTGTAGACTGTCAGCCAACTCTACAGACTGTCAGCCAACTCTGTAGACTGTCAGCCAACTCTGTAGACTGTCATCCAACTCTGTAGACTGTCATCCAACTCTGTAGACTGTCAGCCAACTCTACAGACTGTCAGCCAACTCTACAGACTGTCAGCCAACTCTACAGACTGTCAGCCAACTCTACAGACTGTCAGCCAACTCTACAGACTGTCAGCCAACTCTACAGACTGTCAGCCAACTCTACAGACTGTCAGCCAACTCTGTAGACTGTCAGCCAACTCTGTAGACTGTCAGCCAACTCTGTAGACTGTCAGCCAACTCTGTAGACTGTCAGCCAACTCTGTAGAAAAAGACCAAGCTATATGGGATAACATGCGGTGCAATGAAGTCGATCTTGTCACTGTTGAACCCCCTGTAAGTTATAGTGTGGTGGCAAATGTGTGAACATTATATTATAATCACACATGCTATAAATATTATTTTGTGTAATCTGTTTTCTGGCTGTAAAATTTAGCATGCAAAGCAGTCTATTTCAATTTCATACTGCCAAGGGATTTTAAACATGTGCCGTGTGGGCACAAGTTGTCATATTTTTCTCGCTATTGTCCGAGTAGGCTAGGTATCTGATAGCTGGACATACAGGAGGTATACCATCCTTTTCTTGTTTGTTTAGATGCAAAAATTCCACAGTGGGAATCAAACCAAGTCTGTATGAGTTAGATCTGGATGTTGTACTTTTAAGCCACTCAGTCCCAAAGGAGAAGAAAACATAAAGAGAAGCAGGAGGAAGAGGTGGAGGAGGAGTAGCTATAGGTGAAGAAGGAAAAGAAGTTATTTTCATAATTTGATTACAGTAAATGTTTTCACTGGCATTGCAGTTCAGGAGCAGTGAACGCATTTCACAATCCCCCAACGTACTGAGTCAAGTGTTTGCTTGAAAACAGCTGCAAATGATGTGAGCGTTGGTCTTTCAGAAAGCAATAGCAAACTACTGAATTGTCTAGTAAATCACAGACGAAAATGCTTGGTGTGATTGCGATGTCCTGTAAAGGACACATAATTAACTTTAAGATTTGTTTTCAACTGAAAAAGTGTATGTAAACGTAACTAATTGTGTACGAAGTGTGCTTTTTGTTTCCACAAACAGGGAGGCATGGAACACACTGGGGAACATGAGCAAAGACCAGGCGATGATGGAATACATTTCCTTACTGAGCAACATCGATGATGAATGGCTGGACAAGCTGGTAGGTCATTCTTGAGTATATGATGACTGGCTGAACAAGCTGGTAGGTCATTCTTGAGTATATGATAAATGGCTGAACAAGCTGGTAGGTCATTCTTGAGTATATGATAAATGGCTGAACAAGCTGGTAGGTCATTCTTGAGTATATGATGACTGGCTGAACAAGCTGGTAGGTCATTATTGAGTATATGATGACTGGCTGAACAAGCTGGTAGGTCATTATTGAGTATATGATGAGTAGCTGAACAAGCTGGTAGGTCATTATTGAGTATATGATGAGTAGCTGAACAAGCTGGTAGATCATCCTTGAGTATATGATGAGTAGCTGAACAAGCTGGTAGGTCATTCTTGAGTATATGATGAGTGGCTGAACAAGCTGGTATGTCATCCTTGAGTTTATGACAAGTGGCTGAACAAGCCGGTAGGTCATTCTCGAGTATAAGATTAGTGGCTGAACAAGCTGGTAGGTCATTCTTGAGTATAAGATTAGTGGCTGAACAAGCTGGTAGGTCATTATTGAGTATATGATGAGTAGCTGAACAAGCTGGTAGATCATCCTTGAGTATATGATGAGTAGCTGAGCAAGCTGGTAGGTCACTCTTGAGTATATGATGAGTGGCTGAACAAGCTGGTATGTCATCCTTGAGTTTATGACGAGTGGCTGAACAAGCCGGTAGGTCATTCTCGAGTATAAGATGAGTGGCTGAACAAGCTGGTAGGTCATTCTTGAGTATAAGATTAGTGGCTGAACAAGCTGGTATGTCATTATTGAGTATATGATGAGTGGCTGAACAAGCTGGTAGGTCATTATTGAGTATATGATGAGTAGCTGAACAAGCTGGTAGATCATCCTTAAGTATATGATGAGTAGCTGAACAAGCTGGTAGGTCATTATTGAGTATATGATGAGTAGCTGAACAAGCTGGTAGATCATCCTTGAGTATATGATGAGTAGCTGAACAAGCTGGTAGGTCATTCTTGAGTATATGATGAGTGGCTGAACAAGCTGGTATGTCATCCTTGAGTTTATGACGAGTGGCTGAACAAGCCGGTAGGTCATTCTCGAGTATAAGATGAGTGGCTGAACAAGCTGGTAGGTCATTCTTGAGTATAAGATTAGTGGCTGAACAAGCTGGTATGTCATTATTGAGTATATGATGAGTGGCTGAACAAGCTGGTAGGTCATTATTGAGTATATGATGAGTAGCTGAACAAGCTGGTAGGTCATTATTGAGTATATGATGAGTAGCTGAACAAGCTGGTAGATCATCCTTGAGTATATGATGAGTAGCTGAACAAGCTGGTAGATCATCCTTGAGTATATGATGAGTAGCTGAACAAGCTGGTAGGTCATTATTGAGTATATGATGAGTAGCTGAACAAGCTGGTAGATCATACTTGAGTGTATGATGAGTAGCTGAACAAGCTGGTAGATCATCCTTGAGTATATGATAAATGGCTGAACAAGCTGGTAGGTCATTCTTGAGTATATGATAAATGGCTGAACAAGCTGATAGGTCATCCTTGAGTATATGATGACTGGCTGAACAAGCTGGTAGGTCATCCTTGAGTATATGATGACTGGCTGAACAAGCTGGTAGGTCATTATTGAGTATATGATGAGTAGCTGAACAAGCTGGTAGGTCATTATTGAGTATATGATGAGTAGCTGAACAAGCTGGTAGATCATCCTTGAGTATATGATGAGTGGCTGAACAAGCTGGTATGTCATCCTTGAGTTTATGACGAGTGGCTGAACAAGCCGGTAGGTCATTCTCGAGTATAAGATGAGTGGCTGAACAAGCTGGTAGGTCATTCTTGAGTATAAGATTAGTGGCTGAACAAGCTGGTATGTCATCCTTGAGTATATGATGAGTGGCTGAACAAGCTGGTAGGTCATTCTTGAGTATACCCACAGCTGCTTTCTTTCTTCGACTATATAAGCTCTGACCGTACCATTTATGCATTTAGAAAAAAAAATCGAACCTTCTCTCGTCATATTAGTTTCTTCAGTTCGAAGATTGGTATTAAGTTGTTTTTAGCATACCTCCTCCTCCTTCATCATCATCATGATCCAGTGCCTTCCCGGCTGATGTGGACGATCATGCATCTCCACAATTTGCGATCTCTGACATCATGGATCAATTTATGTATTGACTCCCTTCCGTGCCATGACACAAGACTGTCAAGAATTTTCTCTCGCTGTCTTCCTCTATCTCTCTTTCCACATATCTTTCTAGGTTCTGTCGCCTTGCTACTGAGTGAGTGTGTGGCACAACACTGTGAGCTGTGAAATTCGTGTGGAATGCTTTTACATCTGTCCGCTGTTTGCACAGTGAGCTGCATGTTTGGAAAAATGGCTGGCTGTCGCTGAATTGACTGGTTTGCCTTTTCGGTTCATGAGTACATTTTTTAGGAGTCTCCTGGGAGTCGTCGCTGGAGCTAAGTGGTTCGTGCTTTGTGCGTCGCTTTCGGCGGGCTGCTCTGCAGAAAGAGACCGAGCATTGTGGGATAAAACCTGGATCAATGAAGTCTTTCTGGTGACTGCTGATTTCATCATCGATGAACTGTATTTTTCGTGGAGGACTTTTGTTTTGGCATTCTGGCAGCAGCATTATGCACAGTGTACCTGTGCAGAGTGTTGGCTTGCCGATACTCCTGTCTGTTCCACTTTTCACATTGGGCAGTGATATTCACTGGCACAGGAATGGAGCATAATAGAGATGACCCGTTGCCGTGAAGTTGGAACCGCAACTAACTACCCAACCAACCAACCAACCAACAAACCGACCGACCGACCGACCAACCAACCAACCAACCAACTAACTAACTAAAACTAAACTAAACCAAACTAACTAACTAACTAAACATATCTTTCTAATTGTCACGTGTTCCAGTTTTTATCTTCTCATCATGTGCCCTTCTCCTTGAGAATCCTTTTTCTCATCTGAAAGTGCGGTAGGCTGATGGTGCTACATCCAGATTTGTTATAAACCAATCAGAACTTGGTGGATGATGAAGCCAATACCACGCCGGCCACCTTACTTCCCCAAGATATTTCCTGGTACCAGGTTTAGGCCTGGTTGACATCAGAGCCCGGGTCCTTCATCTACATCTGTCTCCATGCAGATCTGAACCCCTGATCATTGGGTCCGTACTGAATTAACTGACTGACTAACATCTACAACATGCCACTGTACCACACATCTACACATGCCACTGTACTATACATCTGCAACATACCACTGTACCACACATCTACAACATGCCACTGTACCATACATCAACAAAATGCCATCTACAACATGCCATTGTACCATACATCTACAACATGCCACTGTACCATCATTACATCATCACAACATGCCACTGTACCATACATCTACAACATGCCACTGTACCATACATCTACAACATGCCACTGTACCATACATCTACAACATGCCACTGTACCATACATCTACAACATGCCACTGTACCATACATCTACAACATGCCACTGTACCATACATCTACAACATGCCACTGTACCATACATCTACAACATGCTACTGTACCATACATCTACAACATGCCACTGTACCATACATCTACAACATGCCTACTGTACCATACATCTACAACATGCCACTGTACCATACATCTACAACATGCCACTGTACCATACATCTACAACATGCCACTGTACCATACATCTACAACATGCCACTGTACCATACATCTACAACATGCCACTGTACCATACATCTACAACATGCCACTGTACCATACATCTACAACATGCCACTGTACCATACATCTACAACATGCCATCTACAACATGCCACTGTACCATACATCTACAACATGCCACTGTACCATACATCTACAACATGCCACTGTACCATACATCTACAACATGCCACTGTACCATACATCTACAACATGCCATCTACCATACATCTACACATGCTACTACCATACATCTACAACATGCCACTACCATACATCTACAACATGCTACTGTACCATACATCTACAACATGCCACTGTACCATACATCTACAACATGCCACTGTACCATACATCTACAACATGCCACTGTACCATACATCTACAACATGCCACTGTACCATACATCTACAACATGCTACTGTACCATACATCTACAACATGCCACTACCATACATCTACAACATGCTAACTGTACCATACATCTACAACATGCACTGTACCATACATCTACAACATGCCACTGTACCATACATCTACAACATGCCACTGTACCATACATCTACAACATGCCACTGTACCATACATCTACAACATGCCACTGTACCATACATCTACAACATGCCACTTACCATACATCTACAAACATGCCACTGTACCATACATCTACAACATGCTACTGTACCATACATCTACAACATGCACTGTACCATACATCTACAACATGCTACTGTACCATACATCTACAACATGCTACTGTACCATACATCTACAACATGCCACTACCATACATCTACAACATGCCACTGTACCATACATCTACAACATGCCACTGTACCATACATCTACAACATGCCACTGTACCATACATCTACAACATGCTACTGTACCATACATCTACAACATGCCACTGTACCATACATCTACAACATGCACTGTACCATACATCTACAACATGCCACTGTACCATACATCTACAACATGCCAACTTACCATACATCTACACATGCTACTGTACCATACATCTACAACATGCCACTACCATACATCTACAACATGCACTGTACCATACATCTACAACATGCCTGACTGTACCATACATCTACAACATGCCACTACCATACATCTACAACATGCCACTGTACCATACATCTACAACATGCCTACGGTACCATACATCTACAACATGCCACTGTACCATACATCTACAACATGCCACTGTACCATACATCTACAACATGCCACTGTACCATACATCTACAACATGCACTACCATACACTACAACATGCACTGTACCATACATCTACAACATGCCACTGACCATACATCTACAACATGCTACTGTACCATACATCTACAACATGCTACTGTAACATACATCTACACATGCCACTATACCATACAATCTAACACATGCCACTGTCCATACATCTACAACATGCCACTGTACCATACATCTACAACATGCCACTACCATACATCTACAACATGCTACTGTTACCATACATCTACAACATGCCACTACCATACATCTACAACATGCTAACCTGTACCATACATCTACAACATGCTACTGTACCATACATCTACAACATGCCACGTACCATACATCTACACATGCCATGTACCATACATCTACAACATGCCACTGTACCATACATCTACAACATGCCACTGTACCATACATCTACCACATGCCACTACCATACATCTACAACATGCCACTTACCATACCATCTACAACATGCCACTTACCATACATCTACAACATGCTACTGTACCATACATCTACAACATGCTACTGTACCATACATCTACAACATGCTACTGTACCATACATCTACAACATGCCACTACCATACATCTACAACATGCCACTGTACCATACATCTACAACATGCTACTGTACCATACATCTACAACATGCCACTGTACCATACATCTACAACATGCCACTACCATACATCTACAACATGCTACTGTACCATACATCTACAACATGCCACTACCATACATCTACAACATGCCACTGTACCATACATCTACAACATGCCACTGTACCATACATCTACAACATGCTACTGTACCATACATCTACAACATGCCACTGTACCATACATCTACAACATGCTACTGTACCATACATCTACAACATGCTACTGTACCATACATCTACAACATGCTACTGTACCATACATCTACAACATGCCACTACCATACATCTACAACATGCTACTGTACCATACATCTACAACATGCTACTGTACCATACATCTACAACATGCCACTGTACCATACATCTACAACATGCCACTGTACCATACATCTACAACATGCCACTGTACCATACATCTACAACATGCTACTGTACCATACATCTACAACATGCCACTACCATACATCTACAACATGCTACTGTACCATACATCTACAACATGCCACTGTACCATACATCTACAACATGCTACTGTACCATACATCTACAACATGCCACTGTACCATACATCTACAACATGCCACTACCATACATCTACAACATGCTACTGTACCATACATCTACAACATGCCACTGTACCATACATCTACAACATGCTACTGTACCATACATCTACAACATGCCACTGTACCATACATCTACAACATGCCACTACCATACATCTACAACATGCCACTGTACCATACATCTACAACATGCTACTGTACCATACATCTACAACATGCCACTACCATACATCTACAACATGCTACTGTACCATACATCTACAACATGCTACTGTACCATACATCTACAACATGCTACTGTACCATACATCTACAACATGCCACTGTACCATACATCTACAACATGCCACTACCATACATCTACAACATGCTACTGTACCATACATCTACAACATGCCACTACCATACATCTACAACATGCTACTGTACCATAAC
Source organism: Cepaea nemoralis (assembly GCA_014155875.1). Lineage (NCBI taxonomy): Eukaryota > Metazoa > Mollusca > Gastropoda > Stylommatophora > Helicidae > Cepaea > Cepaea nemoralis. Next base: position 15,515 of record JACEFZ010009506.1, read on the forward strand.
TCTACAACATGCCACTGTAACATACATCTACAACATGCTACTGTACCATACATCTACAACATGCCGACTGTACCATACATCTACAACATGCCACTGACATACATCTACACATGCTACTGTAACCATACATCTACAACATGCTACTGTACATACATTCTACAACATGCCACTACCATACCATCTACAACATGCTACTGTACCATACATCTACAACATGCTACTGTACCATAGCATCTACAACATGCACGGTACCATACATCTACAACATGCCACTGTACCATACATCTACAACATGCCACTACCATACATCTACAACATGCTACTGTACCATACATCTACACAATGCCACTACCATACATCTACAACATGCTACTGTACCATACATCTACAACATGCTACTGTACCATACATCTACAACATGCACTGTACCATACAATCTACAACATGCTACTGGTACATACATCTACAACATGCACTACCATACATACCATAAAACATGCTAGCAACCATGCTACTGTACCATACATCTACAACATGCCACTGTACCATACATCTACAACATGCTACTGTACCATACATCTACAACATGCCACTGTACCATACATCTACAACATGCTACTGTACCATACATCTACAACATGCTACTGTACCATACATCTACAACATGCCACTGTACCATACATCTACAACATGCCACTGTACCATACATCTACAACATGCCACTACCATACATCTACAACATGCTACTGTACCATACATCTACAACATGCCACTACCATACATCTACAACATGCTACTGTACCATACATCTACAACATGCCACTGTACCATACATCTACAACATGCTAATGTACCATACATCTACAACATGCTACTGTACCATACATCTACAACATGCCACTACCATACATCTACAACATGCTACTGTACCATACATCTACAACATGCAACTGTACCATACATCTACAACATGCTACTGTACCATATATCTACAACATGCCACTACCATACATCTACAACATGCCACTGTACCATACATCTACAACATGCCACTACCATACATCTACAACATGCCACTGTACCATACATCTACAACATGCCACTACCATACATCTACAACATGCCACTGTACCATACATCTACAACATGCCACTACCATACATCTACAACATGCTACTGTACCATACATCTACAACATGCCACTACCATACATCTACAACATGCTACTGTACCATACATCTACAACATGCTACTGTACCATACATCTACAACATGCCACTGTACCATACATCTACAACATGCTACTATACCATACATCTACAACATGCCACTACCATACATCTACAACATGCCACTGTACCATACATCTACAACATGCCACTGTACCATACAACATGCCACTGTACCATACATCTACAACATGCCACTACCATACATCTACAACATGCCACTGTACCATACATCTACAACATGCCACTGTACCATACAACATGCCACTGTACCATACATCTACAACATGCCACTACCATACATCTACAACATGCCACTACCATACATCTACAACATGCCACTGTACCATACAACATGCCACTGTACCATACATCTACAACATGCCACTACCATACATCTACAACATGCCACTGTACCATACATCTACAACATGCTACTGTACCATACAACATGCCACTGTACCATACATCTACAACATGCCACTGTACCATACAACATACCACTGTACCATACATCTACAACATGCCACTGTACCATACATCTACAACATGCTACTGTACCAAACATCTACAACATGCCACTGCACCATACATCTACAACATGCCACTGTACCATACATCTGCAGCATACCACTGTACCATACAACATGCCACTGTACCTTACAACATACCACTGTACCATACAACATACCACTGTACCATACAACATGCCACTGTACCATACAACATACCACTGTACCATACATCTACAACATACCACTGTACCATACATCTGCAACATACCACTGTACCATACAACATGCCACTGTACCATACAACATACCACTGTACCATACAACATACCACTGTACCATACAACATACCACTGTACCATACAACATGCCACTGTACCATACAACATACCACTGTACCATACATCTACAACATGCTACTGTACCATACAACATGCCACTGTACCATACATCTACAACATGCCACTGTAACATACAACATGCCACTGTACCATACATCTACAACATGCCACTGTACCATACATCTACAACATGCTACTGTACCAAACATCTACAACATGCCACTGCACCATACATCTATTGTACCATACATCTACAACATGCCACTACCATACATCTATAATATGCCACTGTACCATACATACACAAGTACAACAGGAAACAAAAGACGTAGTTAAGATCACGTGGGGAAAACATCAACACAAGCTCATGTACAAGATCTCATAGAGATGCCAGGTCAGGGAACACAAATCACAGTCACACAAAATATAAAAATTTACAATTGATGTTGTATATAAGTTAGCAAGTCTGTGTATGTCTGGTCTGTCTGTGTATGTCTGGTCAGTCTGTTTTTTTGTCTGGGAGTCTTACTTCTATTGTATCAGCCTTTGTGATTAATATGGATATCCATGAGGTCTTTCTTATTGGGAACTTTGGATGAACTTGACAGTTCAAGAGTTAGGTTTTATGTCTTTGGTTCAACTCTTCTCAAATGTAACTCATGGAATTAACTCTTTTCAAATGTAACTCATGGAAATAACACTTTTTAGATCTAATCATGGAATTAACTCATTTCAAATGTAACTCATGGAATTAATTGTTTTCAGATCTAATCACTGAATTAACTCTTCTAACTTCAAAGGTTATGACTATTCTGTTGATGCAGTGACCAAGTTTCTGTTTGCAGCAGACCCAGATGAAACCATTGGGCAGTCCCCACAATATGACATTTGTGATTGTGTATAACATTTTGTTGCCAGGAGACCCCAGAAGTTGGCACAGACAAGCACCCCAGACAGCATCCTGGACAGCAGGGGTTGGGCGTGTCAGTCAGCGTCATGGCCAACACAGACAGGGTTCTGACTGACGCGGAGAAGACCGTGTTTGACTGGTGCCAAGATGGCAACGTTCCCAGAGTCAGACAGCTGCTGGTTGACTCCGGTGTTGATGTTAATAGTCTGGACCAAGAGGTGAGCCATTTCTACTTCTTGCCTTTCTACTTCCTTCCTTAGGGCTTACTACTACAGCACTTGTTAACCATTTACAGCATATGTAATTAGTCCTAGTATAACATTAGACATTAGTTAGTTAGTTAGTTAGTCGACAGATCATCCTCGTTGCACATCGAACCATTCAGTCCATAAGTGCTCGGATCCCCTCCTCAGCAAATCCAGCAGCGTGTAGCGGCTAACGACACCAGGTCTGTGTTGGTTTATCAATCTTCTTTGACTTCCTGCGTAGTGTTCTTGTTTGGCCACTCCTATTTTAATTTGCTGCTCCCGCAGTCTGGCCATTTTTGTAGATTCACAGTCATCACTTGGTTCTCGCAAAAGTCTCACTTCTCGTAGAGCATTCAGAATGTCAGCCTGGTCCATGGCGCGTCCGCCCTCCACAGTAGCCTCACCTGCGAGCTTGTCAGCCCGCTCATTTCCTTGTACTCCCGCATGACCTGGCACGAAGATGAAACTAATGTTTGCCAGCTGAGACCGCTTCAGAGGCAGCAACCATTCTCTTCGGATCGACCCCTCCTCTATCCTCTTGATCATGTTCATTGAGTCGCTAAGGAAACAAGCCCTAGTGAATGTCTGTGTCTCGAGCCATGTTATTGCTTTACTTACTGCCATGACTTCCATGGTCAGGCTACTTGTGGTTTCAGTGAAAGCACCAGAGTCCTCCTTCACAATTCTCCCTCCGGCCCGAGCTGTAAAGGCCCATGAGCTTCTCACATGTCGGACGACCGACCCATCTGTGTAGATGACCGCGTCACCGTCTAGCGAATTCTCGAAAATCAACGCTTGTAACATTAGACATTGCCAGGAAGGAGGTCAAGAAGACAACACAGATGTCATCATTGCTTACAAAACTTGAATTCCTCTCTCTCTCTCATCATGTTCCTCTTGTACCTTGCATTGTCGAGGTGAAGTATAATCATTGTGAGAGTGCCCGATTATGGGCTTCATATATCGATATTCCCATGCACTCTGCAATTTCCTCCGTCCAACGTTTGCGTGGTCGGCCTCTTCTTCTGCTTCCATCTGGTCTGTACATCATTGCTTGTTGTGGTATACTGTTAGTTGGTAACCTATTTGCATGGCCAAACCATTTGACTTGTTGCCTTCTAATCAAATCTAACCCTGCTATAACCCCCACTTTAGTCCTGATTTCTTCATTTCTGATCTTATCTCTTCTTGATACATTGAGTATTCTTCTCAGGAATCTCATTTCTGTTGTTATGATTTTTCTTTTGTCCGATTATACTTCTTAGTGTTTCTACGAGCAGTATGAAAACCCTCTGCTGGCTTACTACACCAGTTGCAGGTTTAGGACAAAATTCTGACCAAGGGGATTCCATCTCCCTTGGCAAGCCAGAGCCCCGTTGGCCCATTACCTCATAGTCATGGTTTCCCGGTCTACACCATGTGTTGACTTGTGTGGTCTGCGGGTCATCGGCAGGCTACTAATTTTCACTTTTCACCCCTCCTGGGAGAGGCTGGCTGATCCTAACCCTGCTGGCTGCAGGGTCAGGTGCAGTCCACACCTTGTGCAGCGGTGCAGACCCAGCCAATCTGTCCGACTGCTCGTTTCCTGCCATACCAGCATGTCCTGGGGAAAAGATCCAACAGATGCTGTCTATCTTTGATGTTTTTATTGCAGCAGACCACTCTGCACGAAACATGTCTGTCTTCACCTTTCCCAGCATGCTCTGTGAGTCCGTGACAGAGTGCAAGGCAATGAGCAAGTGGATCTGTTGGTTTCAAGAATGCCAGTGGTTGGTACACTTTTGGACAAGAGAGATATTCTGAAGACTACGCACACATTCTAGTTGAAGATACAATCTTCATCATCATCATCTTTCACTATTGCTGTCAAGTGTCGTTGGCAGGAATAGTAGGTTCTCCAGTGCCCAGTGGGTGGCACTGGATAGTGTCATTCCGTGTGATTGTAGAATGTATTTTATGTCGTCAATCCATTTTCTTTTCAGGCGTCCTCTTGCTCTCATAGCAGAGCTTCTTGATGTTGGGCCAGTGCTGGTAGTTGATGGGGTTGCATTCTAATGAGATGGCCAAACCATTTGATCTTCTGTCTTTCAATACATATTGTACAAGGTGTTGATCCCACTGTCTGTCTCATAACATCATTTATTATTTGGTCTTGGATAGTTAAGTTGGCAACTCTCCTCAAGCATCTCATCTTACAGGTGTTAGAAGACACAATGAAACAACAGTTAAGTGATGCTTGAGTTGAGCTTTACTGTCATTCCAACAAAGAGGAAATTATAAGAGGACAGCTTTTTGTGTAAGGGGACAATTTGTTAAGGGTACAGTTTGTTGTAAGGGGACAGTTTGTTCTGCATGGGTACAGTTTATTGTGTAAGGGGACAGTTTGTTGTGTAAGGGGACAATTTGTTGAGTAAGAATTTTGTTAAGGGGACAGTTTGTTGTGCATGGGTACAATTTATTGTGTAAGGGGACAGTTTGTTGTGTAAGAATTTTGTTAAGGGTACAGTTTCTTGTAAGGGGACAGTTTGTTGTGCATGGGTACAGTTTATTGTTTAAGGGGACAATTTGTTGTGTAAGGGGACAATTTGTTGTGTAAGGGGACAATTTGTTAAGGGTACAGTTTGTTGTAAGGGGACAATTTGTTAAGGGTACAGTTTGTTGTAAGGGGACAGTTTGTTGTGTAAGGAGACAGTTTGTTGTGTAAGGAGACAGTTTGTTGTACAAGGGTACAGTTTGTTGTTTAAGGGTACAGTTTGTTGTGTAAGGGTACAGTTTATTGTACAAGGGTACAGTTTGTTGTGCAAGGGTACAGTTTATTGTGTAAGGGGACAGTTTGTTGTAAGGGGACAGATTGTTGTGTAAGGGGACAAATCCGACATGCTTGCAATTTCGTGTGGTACGTTAATTTTTGTTGTTGCTTACATTCCCTTTCAACTCAAGCGTAGTCCACACACACAAGCTGCTACTTCTAGTGCACTGGAGTGAGTTTTACGTGTGGATTAGCTTTCCCTATTACCAGTGTCCCTCACCATCAGGCAAACCCACTCCAACTTCTGAGGTACTAGTAATTTGCGTACCCAAGTCAAGGACAAGGGGTCAACATTTTAGTTGAACTGTCTGGTGTAGGGTTGAACCCGCTAATGATCAACATCTGTACCTTATATTTGCTAACTATGGGTTTTGCCTCGAGTGTGATGGTGTAAGTTGTTAGAAACCATGATAGGATGACTTAAATGCCATTGAATCTGACTAAATGACAATGAAGTACATAAAGCCCACTTTGTCATGTGTGTTCTTGCCAGGGGCTTGGTCTCCTACACTGGGCCTGTGACCGCGGCGATGTGGAGATGACGCAGACACTCTTGAGTTTGGGGGCTGATGTCAACAACCAGGTATCCTGTTCAACCTATAGTGTTTGAGTTCTCTCTATTCTCCTTCATGTGAACATGTTGTAAGATCTTATGCTGCATACATTCAATGTGTTTATCATCCATTCAGTCTGTACTGTTTATCATCCATTCAGTCAGTGGTGTTTATCATCCATTCAATCTGTGGTGTTTATCATCCATTCAGTCTGTGGTATTTATCATCCATTCAGTGTGTGGTGTTTATCATCCATTCAATCTGTACGGTTTATCATTCAATCATTCTGTGGTGTTTATCATCCATTAAATCTGTGGTATTTATCATCCATTCAATCTGTGGTTGTTATCATCCATTCAATCTGTGGTGTTTATCATCCATTCAATCTGTAGTGTTTATCATCCAATCATTCTGTGGTGTTTATCATCCAATCATTCTGTGGTGTTTATCATCCAATCATTCTGTGGTGTTTATCATCCATTCAATCTGTGGTATTTATCATCCATTCAATCTGTGGTGGTTATCATCCATTCAATCTGTGGTGTTTATCATCCATTCAATCTGGTATTTATCATCCATTCAATCTGTGGTGTTTATCATCCAATCATTCTGTGGTGTTTATCATCCATTCATTCTGTGGTGTTTATCATCCATTCAATGTGTGGTGTTTATCATTCATTCAGTCTGTTGTGTTTATCATCCATTCAATCTGTGGTGTTTATCATCCATTCAATCTGTGGTGTTTATCATCCATTCAATCTGTGGTGGTTATCATCCATTCAATCTGTGGTGGTTATCATCCATTCAATCTGTGGTGTTTATCATCCATTCAATCTGTGGTGTTTATCATCCATTCAATCTGTGGTGTTTATCATCCATTCAATCTGTGGTGGTTATCATCCATTCAATCTGTGGTGTTTATCATCCATTCAGTCTGTGGTGTTTATCATCCATTCAGTCTGTGGTGTTTATCATCCAATCATTCTGTAGTGTTTATTATCCATTCAGTCTGTACTGTTTATCATGCATTCAATCTGTGATGTTTATCATCCACTCAACCTGTAGTATTTATCATGCATTCAATCTGTGATGTTTATCATCCACTCCACCTGTAGTATTTATCATCCACTCAACCTCTAGTGTTTATCATCCACTCAACCTGTAGTGTTTATCATTCATTCAATCTGTAGTGTCTATCATCCATTCAATCTGTAGTGTTTATCATCCATTCAATCTATACTGTTTGAGCTCTTAGTGCCTTCCCTAATGTGAACATTTTGTCAGAGTTTAAGCTGCGTGTGCCTTCTTTCCTTCATCCACCCACCCAATCAATCATTCAATCAATCAATCAATCAGTCAGTCAGTTTCCTCTTTTTCCTCTCTCTCTCTTCTGCTTCTCTCTCCTATTTCTCTCTTTCTCCTCTCTCTCTCTCCTGTTTCTCTTTTTCACCTCTCTCTTTCCTCTTTTTCTCTCTTTTTCCTTTCCTCTGTTTCTCTCTCCTATATTTCTCTCTTTCACCACTCTCTCTCTCTTTCTCTCCCCTGTTTCTCTTTTTCACCTCTCTCTCTTTCCTCTATTTCTCTCTTTTTCCTTTCCTCTGTTTCTCTGTCCTGTATTTCTCTCTTTCACCACTCTCTCTCCTCTGTATCTCTCTTTCTCCTTTCTTTTTTAAAAATGTTTGCACTAACTCGCTTTGAACTCAAGCCTAGTCTATACACACTATTTATAGTAGTGCTGGACTGAATTTTGCATGTGGATTAGTTTTCCCTATTAACAGTGTCCCTCGCCATCAGGCGAACCCACTCCGATTTCAGAGGTGCTTGTAATTTACGCCACCAAGTCAAGATTGATAGGTCAACATTTTAGTCCAACTGTTCGGTGTAGGGGTTGAACCCCTTACTTCGGAATCAGCACACTGGATGTTTAAGAACACGTGTTCTTATCCATTCAGCCATGCTGACCCACCTCCTATTTCTCTCCTCTATTTCTCTCTCTCTCTCCTCTATTTCTCTCTCTCTGTGTCCTGTCTGTGCCCTTCATCTTGTGGTAGCTAATGTTCTACTGAGGTCACAGGTCGTGTGTTTATTTGTTGTTTCAGGCCAAGGACCTCCAGACAGCATTACACTACGGTCAGTGGTCAGTCCGTTAGTTCTGGGTTTGCATTTTGTTTTGTCATTTGTTTGTGTCCATACACATGTGGTTGCTTGTGGATCCACTGGCAGACTGAGTTTTAACTCTGAAGTCTGATGCATTGATGGTCGGGCCGTCTGAGCCCAGCAAACAGCCTGCATATGTCCAAGTGAGACTGGCCTAGAGATGGTTCTCCTGGTACAGTACCCTCCCTATGTTGCAAAGTGTTCCTTCCTTTCCCCAAGCCCAGCAACCAGCAGAGTGTGCACAGTTAGTACTGGAACCTCACATCAATGGAGAGGCATACTAGGATGTAACCAGGTACAGCACGTGCGGACTGGCTGGGACCTGGCCCACAGTGGTTGTGTTTCTGCCACAGGTTTCAGCATCTCATTGTCAACCAACCCCAGTCTAGTGCACATGGTGGTCGTGTTTCTGCCACAGGTTTCAGCATCTCATTGTCAACCAACCCCAGTCTAGTGCCCATGGTGGTCGTGTTTCAGCATCTCATTGTCAACCAACCCCAGTCTAGTGCACTATGACATGCATAGAATTTGTATTGTAGTATTCATTGTGGTGTCTCATCTAGTTGATTGATTGATTAATTGATTTAGGAACCGACATCACAGCATTGGGGCATTCCCATAAGCGCTCCTTCCCCATCCTCAGAAGCCAGCCCCAATAGTACCAGTAGCAATCTGATTATATGTGCGTCTCGCCTTTCCTCTAATCGTCGAGCATCGGCCAGATCCCCTCGTCACTCCTCGCTGTCACATTCTTGCCAGACCATGATGATCCATTTGCTCCTCTGAGGTGTACACATGCTCCCACAAGGCTGCAACCACGTCTGCCTTATCATGCATAAATACTCCACCAAGTTTTGCAGAGCCAGCCAATCTGTCTGTCCGTTCATTCCCCAGCACACCAGCATGCCCCGGAGAAAAGATCCAGATGATGCTTGCCACCCGTGACTTCCGAAGCGAAGCAAGCCACTCTGCACGAAGCTTGCCTGTCCTCACCCTACTCAGCATGCTTTCTGAGTCAATTGTCTCATCTAGTTGTGTTATGTTGGTATTAAATTTGTTACTGGCACCTTGCCGTCTTGTCAGACGATAGTTTGTTACAGTGTGCTTCTAAAAAGTCATAATAACCACAACCCATAGAAGACCAGGGATGGAGTTACAACTCTCCACAACACAAAGCTTGTGCTGAATTGTAGAGACTATGTGTTGCCCATGCAGCATGATCCTTCTCTCGGCCTGACTAGTTTACTCCAGAGGAAAGGTAACATCAATACATCTGGAACAAGACAAGCTGCAGAAGCTGCTGGATTAGCAAATCAATGCTCTGACTTCCCGCCTGTCAGAGCTTTTATCCTAGATCAGTTGCTGACCAAGGCTTAGGGCCTGGTCTGCCCTGCCATGACATTTAATCTTTACGTTGCATTTCCTCACACTAGGATAAGGCTTGTACCCTCACAATTGCCCTCCTCCGCCCAAAGTACTGTCTACTGTCATACAGTAGCTCAATCATATCTAACTAAGACTTCACATGCTGTCATACGGTAGCTCAGTCATATCTGACTAAGACTTGACACATACTGTCATACTGTAACTCAATCATATCTGACTAAGACCTGACACATGCTGTCATACGGTAACTCAATCATATCTGACTAAGACTTGACACATACTGTCATACGGTAGCTCAATCATATCTGACTAAGACTTGATACATACTGTCATACGGTAGCTCAATCATATCTGACTAAGACTTGACACATGCTGTCATACGGTAGCTCAATCATATCTGACTAAGACTTGACACATACTGTCATACGGTAGCTCAATCATATCTGACTAAGACTTGACACATGCTGTCATACGGTAGCTCAATCATATCTAAGACTTGACACATGCTGTCATACAGTAGCTCAATCATATCTGACTAAGACTTGACACGTGCTGTCATACGGTAGCTCAATCATATCTAAGACCTGACACATGCTGTCATACGGTAGCTCAATCATATCTAAGACCTGACACATGCTGTCAAACGGTAGCTCAATCATATCTAAGACTTGACACATGCTGTCATATGGTAACTCAATCATATCTGACTAAGACCTGACACATGCTGTCATACGGTAGCTCAATCATATCTGACTAAGACCTGACACATGCTGTCATACGGTAGCTCAATCATATCTAAGACTTGACACATACTGTCATACGGTAGCTCAATCATATCTGACTAAGACCTGACACATACTGTCACACGGTAGCTCAGTCATATCTGACTAAGACCTGACACATACTGTCATACGGTAGCTCAGTCATATCTGACTAAGACCTGACACATACTGTCATACGGTAGCTCAATCATATCTGACTAAGACCTGACACATACTGTCATACGGTAGCTCAGTCATATCTGACTAAGACCTGACACATACTGTCATACGGTAGCTCAGTCATATCTGACTAAGACCTGACACATATTTAATGTACAGCACTAGGACATTTCTGGAAATCAGAAGCTATTAAACTTGGCACTAAACTTACAATATTCAATTCTAACATTCAGTAGGTACCACTGTCTGGATCAGAGACATCGAGAACGACTATAATTAACTACGAACATTCATTCAAGCCTGAGCAGATTAGAGGGATTACAATGGTTTAACAGTATCACTAGCAGATTAGAGGGATTACAATGGTTTAACAGTATCATTAGCAGATTAGAGGGATTACAATGGTTTAACAGTATCACTAGCAGATTAGAGGGATTACAATGGTTTAACAGTATCACTAGCAGATTAGAGGGATTACAATGGTTTAACAGTATCACTAGCAGATTAGAGGGATTACAATGGTTTAACAGTATCACTAGCAGATTAGAGGGATTACAATGGTTTAACAGTATCACTAGGGGGAGCTTCATCGTGGCACATATTGTTTGTGGCTTGTGTTTCAATTCACGAATGTTCTGGATATTAAGTATTGTGATGTCTGTGTTTGACTTATAAATAAACATATATTGGAAACAACTAGCTGCCATAAGGATTGATAATCAAGTGGGACAATATCAACCTATTAAGAGAGGTGTTAGGCAGGGATGTGTAATGTCTCCAGATCTTTTTTCCCTGTACAGTGAAAATATTTTCAGAAATGTAGAAGATATAAAGGGAATCAGCATTGGAGGACAAAACATCAGTAACATTAGATATGCAGATGATACAGTATTGATTGCAGACAATGAGCAGGATCTGCAACAATTAGTAAATGCAGTTGTACACAGTGAGCAGCTGGGGTTGGAATTAAATTGTAAAAAGACACAGGTTATAGTCGTCACTAGGAAGAACAAAGTGCCACAATGTAATATACAAGTAAATGGGAATATTCTTCAACAAGTGAAACGGTACAATTATCTTGGAACAGTCATAACATCTGATGGGAGATGCCTTGTAGAGATTAGAACAAGAATCGCCATGGCAAAAGTATCCTTTAGCAAGATGAAAAACATACTGACCAATAAAAAGATGTCAATTGAAATGAGAAAAAGAATGTTGAGGTGCTACATAGAGCCTGTTCTTTTGTATGGATGTGAAACTTGGACAATGAGCAGTCAAGCTGAAAAACATCTGATGGCTATAGAAATGTGGTTTCTGAGGAAAATGCAAAGAATACTATGGACAGACAGAAAAACCAATGACCAAGTACTACAGGAGACAAATGAAAATCATAAACTGATTAGAGAAATTAGACGTAGACAGTCAAAATTGTTTGGACATGTTATGAGAAGAAATGGATTGGAGAACGTAGTGACAACTGGCAAGATCGAAGGGAATAGACCAAGAGGAAGACCTAGAAGCAAATACCTGGATGGCTTGGCCACATGGCATGGTCAAGACAGGAACACTGAGCTGATCCACGACTCTGGTGATCGAATGAAATGGTGAGTCATGACCGCCCATGCTTTCCAGCATGGCACATGATTGATTGATTGATTGATGTCTGTGTCAATAGTCTGTTTCTGGTCGTGATATTCCTTATTCTCCAATCCTCTCCCAAGGGCAGCGGGCTGCACCAAGTTGTGCACCTCCGAGTTCCCTGCATTCAATGTTGGCATCTATTTGTGACAGGTTGACTTCCTCTGGCTCTGTGGTCAAACAGTTAAGATGCGGTTTGTAATCCTACATACTGCATTTTAAACACAGCTGCGGGAGATTTGGCAGCCTCACATTGATTTTCACACAATAGTGTGAGTGCTGGCCGTTCAGAAAGCAGTGGCAAACTACTGAATGTAAACTTGCCAAGAAATTACAAACAGCGTAACAATGCTGGGGTTGATTTTTACATCCTGAAAAGGATATGCAACTAACTGACTTCCTCTATACAGATTCCATCCGAGGTCAGGGGCTCAGTCTGTCCATGGGTAGGATTTATTATCTAACATTTGTATCTGGGCAGTGGCCTTATGGCCTACTGGTTGTGATTTCCAACTGCCATGGGATGTTTGAGGTGCACAACTTGTACACTTAACCTTTAGTTCTTCACCCTAATCCGAGGGAGCAAGGTACCTGATCTCACTACCCAAGATGTGGGGGGTAGGGGGTGATGTCATCAGACACAAGTGGTTCTTGTTCACCCTGTACTGGGATGGAACCTTCTAGCTTCTGTGCCTGAAGCGGACACCGAGACCTCTCAGCCAAAAAGTTCCCTCATCATTAGTCATTTGACATCATGAATATTTCATTATTATCCAACATTCTGTTTTGCAGCCGTGTCGTGTGAACACAAAGATGTTGCCGAGCTGCTGTTGCGAGGAGGCATCAATGTCATGCTCAAGGACAATGAAGGAAACACAGCCATGGATGTGGCCAGTGATGACATGAAATTGTGTCTTCAGACTCATTTGGCGAACACAACGTAGCATTATAGTGCCAGTTATAACTTATCTTTGACTTCTAGCACAATCATTAGAGCTCTGCGATGTATAGTATGGGAGGAGATGGGATATGGGCGTGTGTTTATAGGATCTGAACGATTTCTGAGCTGCCCACATTCAGAATGTTGGGGTTAACTCCAGTTCTCCTGTTTAAATAAAGTAAGCACAGAACCCTAGCTACTGCACCAGCATGGCATCCCAGTTCTTCGGTAGTTTCTGTTATTTTATGTCTTAAACCCCATTTACTTCAACACTCGCTAGCTACAACACTCGCTAGCTACAACATTAGCTAGCTACAACACTCGCTAGCTACAACACCCCCTACCTACAACACTCGCTAACTACGACACTTGCTAATTACAACACTTGCTAGTTGCAACACTCACTAACCGCAACACTTACTAACTACAACACTCGCTAGTTGCGACACCCACTAACTACAACACTCGCTAACTACAACACTTGCTAGCTACAACACTCGCTAACTACAACACCCCCTAACTACAACACTCGCTAGCTACAACACTCGCTAGCCACAACACCCCCTAACTACAACACTCGCCTGTTGCGACACCCACTAACTACAACACTCGCTAGCTACAACACTCGCTAACTACAACACCCCCTAACTACAACACTCGCTAGCCACAACACCCCCTAACTACAACACTCGCTAACTACGACACTTGCTAATTACAACACTTGCTAGTTGCAACACTCACTAACCGCAACACTTACTAACTACAACACTTGCTAGTTGCGACACCCACTAACTACAACACTTCCTAGTTGTGACACTTGCTAGTTGCAACACTCACTAACAACAACACCCACTAACCACAACACTTGCTAGTTGCGACACTCACTAACTACAACACTTTGAACATATTTACTGGTTGTTGGTTAATACAGAATCAGGGCAGCCATACTGGTGCAGTGGCTAGCGTGTGTGCCTGCCCGTCCAGTGGTCATGAATACGAATCTCCCTGAAATGGGATTTTCTGGGTCATTGACCTGTCCTGCCAGGTTGAGCCAGCATCAAGTGAGTGCTAGGACATTTTCTAGGAAGATTGATCTAGGTTGATTGATCTGTACAAACATGGGGTTGGCATATACACCTGACACACCAGCCATTGAGTGCTGTACAAACATGGGGTTTGCATCACAAACATGAGGTATGCACTATACACCTGACACACCAGCCTTTGAGTGCTGATCTGTACAAACATGGGGTTGGCACTATACACCTGACACACCAACCATTGAGTGCTGTACAAACATGGGGCTGGCACTATACACCTGACACACCAGCCATAGAGTACTGTACAAACATGGGGTTGGCACTATACACCTGACACACCCCATAGCCTGGAAGTGGGTCCTTTGTTGGGTTGTGTACAATACAGAATCCACATCATAACATTCCTGAGCACAAGCGTGGGTGCTGCGGTCCGTTCTGCAAATGTTGCAGGTTGTGGGTGTTGACCCACTCAGGGACTCATGATTTTCAACATATCAGACTTGTCACTTCGTACGTTCCTCTCTGTGAGAATCAATCAGTCAGTCTCTCTCTCTCTCTCTCACTCACACACTCACTCTCTCTTCATGTGTTTCTCTCTGTGGGAATCACAGCTACTTCGTATGTTCTTCTTTGTGGGAATCACACACAATGCATGTTTCTCTGTTACAACCAGACACTTCATATGTTTCTCTCTGTGGGGACCACACACTTCATGTTTCTCTCTGTGGGGACCACATACTTCATGTTTCTCTCTGTGGGGAACCACAATCTTTATATGTTTCTCTCTGTGGGGACCACGCACAAACACTACATAATTTAATTATATTACTGATGATGATGATGTGAAAGTATTATGTCGGTATGGCTTGTGTACTTGTTTTGTGTGAATTTTTCCATATGAACTACTTTTATATTATATTGATTCTTACATATGAACTGTTATATTATTTGATTGCTGCATATCAGTAATATTGTGTGATTCATGAAAAGTGTGAATGAAAGGATACTTGATTCATTCTATTGAAAATGTAAAAGTTATAAATCTAGACATTTTTTTAACGATGTGTGAGTATGCTAATAGGCTGTGTTGTGTGAGAATTGAATACATCAATATGTGTTACGATGTGTGAGTATGCTAATAGGCTGTGTTGTGTGAGAATTGAATACATCAATATGTGTTACGATGTGTGAGCATGCTAATAGGCTGTGTTGTGTGAGAATTGAATACATCAATATGTGTTACGATGTGTGAGCATGCTAATATGCTGTGTTGTGTGAGAATTGAATACATCAATATGTGTTACGATGTGTGAGTATGCTAATATGCTGTGTTGTGTGAGAATTTAATACATCACCGCAGAAGTCGGATGTGTCGGCCTAACGGCGCAAGAACGCAGCTCTGCTGTAAACAGGCACAACGCAATCACATGCGGAAAAAAAAACTCCGGATGAACGAAGAAGAAGAATACATCAATATGTGTTACGATGTGTGAGCATGCTAATATGCTGTGTTGTGTGAGAATTGAATACATCAATATGTGTTACGATGTGTGAGCATGCTAATATGCTGTGTTGTGTGAGAATTGAATACATCAATATGTGTTACGATGTGTGAGCATGCTAATATGCTGTGTTGTGAGAGAATTGAATACATCAATATGTGTTACGATGTGTGAGCATGCTAATATGCTGTGTTGTGAGAGAATTGAATACATCAATATGTGTTACGATGTGTGAGCATGCTAATATGCTGTGTTGTGAGAGAATTGAATACATCAATATGTGTTACGATGTGTGAGCATGCTAATATGCTGTGTTGTGAGAGAATTGAATACATCAATATGTGTTACGATGTGTGAGCATGCTAATATGCTGTGTTGTGTGAGAATTGAATACATCAATATGTGTTACGATGTGTGAGCATGCTAATATGCTGTGTTGTGTGAGAATTGAATACATCAATATGTGTTAAAATGTGTGAGCATGCTAATATGCTGTGTTGTGTGAGAATTGAATACATCAATATGTGTTACGATGTGTGAGTATGCTAATAGGCTGTGTTGTGTGAGAATTGAATACATCAATATGTGTTACGATGTGTGAGTATGCTAATATGCTGTGTTGTGTGAGAATTGAATACATCAATATGTGTTACGATGTGTGAGCATGCTAATATGCTGTGTTGTGTGAGAATTGAATACATCAATATGTGTTACGATGTGTGAGCATGCTAATAGGCTGTGTTGTGTGAGAATTGAATACATCAATATGTGTTACGATGTGTGAGTATGCTAATATGCTGTGTTGTGTGAGAATTGAATACATCAATATGTGTTACGATGTGTGAGCATGCTAATATGCTGTGTTGTGTGAGAATTGAATACATCAATATGTGACATTGTACTGACACATCAGGTCAAGATTTATGCTGTTGGATTTGTTGTTGATGATGATGATGATGATGATGATGATGATGATGATGATGATGATGTGAATGGGTCCAAAGAAACATGATTTTGTCAAAGATAGGCTGCCGTAATCATGAACGGCTGAGTAGGTTTGTTGATTGATGAATTGATAACATCATTTTGTTTAACACAGAGGGAAATGCTTCAGGAAGGCAACAGTTAGAGAGAGAGGGAGGGGGAGAAGAGAGAGAGAGCAAACAAACAGACTTTATTTTCAAAACCTCACAAACTGGGGACACCAACCCTTCCAATCACTCATCCTTCCCACACCAGTTATCTGGGAGAGAGATTCCATTGTCCACAGCGGATTCTCTAGTGGTCTGAATAACTCAGGTGCAGGACAGAATTGTTACAGAAAAATAATTGGTTGTCTGATGATTTTACTGTCACCCTGGTCTCTTGAGTAGTGAGATCACAAACCTAACCTTCTCAGATAGGGGGAAGATAGCAAGTTATGCGGGTTAAAAATAGGACAGCAGTTTAACATAGCAAAGAGTACCCTGTCAGAGGCAGGTAATCTGACCCAGCCACAGATATACAGAACCTGTGATTGTGGAATGTCTGGGGGAAATAAACCTGGCGGACATACTTGTCACACACGCTGTGAGTTAGGCAGGTGTCTGTCTCATCTCCACACATCTCCTCTTTTCCATATGTCTGTCTCTTTCTACATATCTGTCTATTCTCACATGTCTGTCTCTTTTTACATGTCTCTTTCCACATATCTATTTTCCACATGTCTGTCTCTTTTCACATGTCTTGTCTCTTTTCCACATATCTGTCTCTTTTCCACATGTCTGCCTTATCCCCACACATCTGCCTTGTCTCCACACATCTGCCTTGTCCCCACACATCTGCCTTGTCCCCACACATCTGCCTCCTGCCAGCATGTCAGTGTCCAACAGAATGTTCTCACTAGACTAAAGTCAGTACATACAGGACCCGCGTACACACCTGAGACACAATGAGTCATACACACCTGAGACCATTGAGTCAGTACATACAGGACTTGTGTACACACCTGGGACGCATTGAGTCAGTACATACAGGACCCACGTACACACCTGAGACACATTGAGTCAGTACATACAGGACCCATGTACACACCTGAGACACATTGAGTCATACATACAGGACCTGCATACACACCAAGACATTTCTCGGTACCTATTTTTTTTTGGTGCTCGCTCGCTTTGAACTCAAGTGTAGTCCATACAGACTACTCGTGTGGATTAGTTTTCCCTATTAACAATGCCTCTCACCATCAGACGAACCCACTCTGACTTCAGAGGTACTTGTAATTTACGTCCCCAAGTCAAGGACGACAGGTCAACATTTTAGTTCAACTGTCCGGTGTAGGGGTTGAACCGCTTACCTCGGCACCAGCACACTGGATGTTTAAGAACACGCGTTCTTATCCATTCGGCCATGCTGACCTACAGGTACCTATTTTATGCTGGGTCGACCTGGCAGCCTGGGTCCATGTGGAACTGCCCTGATGGGGTTCAAACCCAGGCCCACCTGTACAGCAGGCAAACATCTATGCTGCTTCCAGGTGCAGGTTTGATTTTGGTTTTTCTATTTCTGGGGCCATTCCAGCAGGTTGCTTGGTTTGTTGATGAGTCTTATAGACTATCACAACAGCCAATAAATGCGGGGGTTAAATGCAACACCCTGTAAAAGTAAAGGTTATGCGACTAACAACACAGATCAGGTGACACATTTAGCTCTCAATAAAACAACAATGTTAACTGCTTATTCCTCGCAGCATATTTGCACCAACAGCCTTCATTCACATCAGGATAGATAATACATTTTAAAACGTTTGTCTTCTGCAGGGCATTGCAATCAACCCCAGCTTGATTTAGTAGGTCATTTTACGTTCAGTAGTTTGCTATTGCTTTCTAAATGAGAATGCAGGGGTTTAGTGGGCTTGTGCCAATGAGGGAGTAGGGAGTTATTTCCTACACCGGCCAGTCGGACTTCTTGTCCAGAAAGACAATGAATTACAATTAAAAAAGCGTAAATACCTGCCTTTCACACAACACATCCTGGTTTATAGGTTTACTCATCATGATCATGATCATGTGCCTGCCCGATAAGTGTTGGAGGTTGTAGTGCACCATCTGACACAATCAACAGTCTTTTACCAGCTCTGTTCTTGTTTTGACCATGTCACTTGGCCAAGCCATCCTGATATTTATCTCTTTGCCCTCTGTTACTCTTTTTCCCATAAAGTGTGCCATTGTCACAGAGTTTTCCAGTTTATTTTCCCATCAACTTTGCCATTGTCACTGTGTTTTCCAGTTTATTTTCCCATCAAGTTTGCCAGTTGTCACTGAGGTTTTCAGTTGATTACTCCTTATAAAGGAGTGACTGGCTGAGTGGCTAGAACGCTGGATTCTCTTCTGGGAGACCCGGGTTCGAATCCTCGGTAAGGTGTGGGATGTTTTTCTGTCGGGGGGCAAAAAGAAAATCCTAACCTGCACAGTTCGCGGCGACTGCACTAGCCAGGCGGCCTTAATTTCTCAGGCACAAAGACTCCCCCCCCCCCCCCCCCCCCCCCACCATACACTGCAAGGTACTATATTGGCAGTAAATGGCAGTTTTTTATTTTTATTTTTTTTTTTAGTCCTTATAAAGTGCCCAGACCTCATCTCTCTAATCAATTTATAATTTTCATTTGTTTCTTGAAGGACTGCCTCATCCGTTTTTTTCTGCCTGTGCTTTGTATTCATTATAAGGTCCTCAGAAACCACATATTAGCGAAAACAATTAGTTGCCTGTCTTTTATAGGACCCCAGCATTGTTTGGCTATGTGATTTACTGGGTAAGTTTACGTCCAGTAGTTTGTCATTGCTTTCTAAATGAATGAGCTCATACCACTGTAAACACAAGGCGGTCTGTAAATCACCAGCAGCTGATGTCTCATGTGGGATTGTGAAGAGTGTTCCTTAATCCTTGGCCACAGAATGCCAGCTACACGTTTTCTAGATGTCTTAACGTGACCTGCAGTCATCAACCTTTCAGCTACATGTTTTCTAAATATCTAAACTTGACACAATCATCAACCTTTCAGCTAAATGTTTACTAGATGTCTAAACTTGACACACAATCATCAACCTTTCAGCTACATGTTTTCTAGATGTCTAAACTTGACACACAACCCTCAACCTTTCAGCTACATGTTTTCCAGATGTGTAAACTTGACACACAATCATCAACCTTTCAGCTACATGTTCTCTAGATGTGTAAACTTGACACACAATCATCAACTTTACAGCATGTTTTCTAGATGTCTAAACTTAACACTCAAACATCAACCTTTCAGCTACATCTTTTCTAGATGTCTAAACTTAACACTCAAACATTGACCTTTCAGCCACATACTCTCAAAACAAAATCTAGTTACAGAAATATATGAAAAACGTGACATTTATTTTCGTATCACAGCAGTAGAAATATGTACGGTCTTGCGACCAAGACAGTTGCTGGTATAGACATTTCAAGATAATAAATCCTCTATCGTACAAAACAAGCTGTACTCAAAACTGATATGATTGTGAGGTCAAATTGTTGACTTAAGTAAAATGAACAAAATCCCGCAGAAATACAAGAACACACAAACAGGAATGACAAGCAAACGGAAATAAGATCTGAGAAAATATGTTAAGAAAATGTTATTTTGTAACATGTTATTCGTTATATGTATATTATTATTATTATTATATATATATGCAAAACCATATATGTACACATATGTAAATACACAAAATATCACAGCGCCCAGTGTGGAGTATGTATCAGTTTGTGTGCAGGGTTCTGATGCTACTCACTCATGCTTCTTTTATATTTATTTCCTTTTCTGCTCCACTTCTACCCTAGGGAAGGTGACCTTTCTTTGTCATTTCGCTTCTATCCTTGGAAGATGACATTTCCTTGTCATTTTCTTTTCTACCCTAGGGAAGATGACCTTTCTTAGTAATTTCCCTTCTTCCCTGGGGAAGGTGACCCTTACTTGTCATGTTTCTTCTACCCTTGGGTATCCAGGACAATTACTGTACTTTCTTCTCTTCCATCATTGGCACCTTGCCGTCTTGACAGACGATAGTTTGTGCTTTAAAAAGGCATAATAACTTTTAACTATGGCGGTAGCGAGTGTGACTGATAAGGCCAATTTGCGCTGTAAATGTCCGTTCACAGTGGGTGCATGTGAACACGTGGTCATTTCCACCATCATGCACCATCTTACGTCTCAAACGCTTGATGTGTGACTTTTCTGCAATAATTTTCTCCTTTGACTTTATTCCATTTCTAATATTTGCCCTCCATGCAACACGTTCAGCGGCGACTTGCTCCCAATGTGCATTATCAATGCCTGTATCAATCATGTCCCTCTTACACACATCTTTGTATCGTAGTAGAGGCCGACCCTGAGATCTCTTACCCATCTGTAATTCACCAAAAAAGATATCCTTTGGTATTCTACCATCATCCATCCTCCTAAGATGTCCTATCCATCTAAGTCTACGAAGACTGAGCATGGAATAAACTGTCACACAACCTGATCTTTCCAATACTTCAGTATTCTTCTCTTCCACCCTAGGTTAAAATAGCTGTATATCCTTTACAGGGCATTGCAGTCAATACCAGCATTTTTTTTTTGCTGTTGTGATCTCTTGGCAAGTTTACGTTCAGTAGTTTGTCATTGCTTTCTGAACAACCGACACCCATACCATTTTGTAAAAAACCAATGCAAGATGATCTGCTACCAAATCGCTTGCAACTGTGTTTTGAATGTGGGTATGGCGGGAACACGAACTGCATCCGTAACCCCTTTGCCATGGAGCCGGCTCCACCCTAGGATATGGTGGAAATGAGACATTGTAATTTCTTTCCTACCCTAGAGTATAGAGGCAAATAATACTTTTTCCTGTCATTTCTCTTATACCCTAAGCAAAATTTTTTTAAAATGAGGCAATGTATACCTTAGATTATAGAGAACAATGAGACCTTTCATTGTCATTTCTCTCTACTGTAGGATAAGAAGAAAATGAGATGTTTTATTACCATTTCTCTCTACTGTAGGATAAGAAGAAAATGAGATGTTTTATTACCATTTCTCTCTACTGTAGGATAAGAAGAAAATGAGATTGTGTTATTACCATTTCTCTTTTACTTTAGAGTACTAAGGACAACTAGATTGTTCTTTATTATTACTTTTCTACTCTATAGTATCCAGGAAGCTGAGACTTTTCATTGTCATTTCTATTCTACCCTAGGATTGAGAGGAAACAGACTTGTCATACTGCTTTTACCCTTGAGTATAAAGATAACTGACTGACACTCAATGAACTGACTGACACTCAATGAACTGACTGACACTCAATGAACTGACTGACACTCAATGAGCTGACTGACAAGAATGACTTCTCGTTAATTCTGGAACATTGAGTGTTAGTGACAGAATGACTAAATTCTGTGTTTTCTGTAGTGACAGAAAACACAATTCTGTCACCAGCACAGAATGTTACAGAATTAATGAGGAGTCATTCTGTCACTAACACAGAATGTTACAGAATTAATGAGGAGTCATTCTGTCACTAACACTGAATGTTACAGAATTAACGAGGAGTCATTCTGTCACTAACACTGAATGTTACAGAATTAACGAGGAGTCATTCTGTCACTAACACTCAATGTTACAGAATTAATGATGAGTCATTCTGTCACATTGTCACTGACCCTCAATGTTTCAGAATAAATGAGGAGTCATTCTGTCACAATGTCACTAAAACTCAATATTACAGAATCAGTGACAAGGCATATTGCATCACAATGTCACTAAAATTAAGTGCTACACAGTAAATGAGATGTGGTATTCAGTTACAATATAATTAAAACTCATTTTTAAAGAATGAGAGGTGTTATTCCATCATCATGCTATTAAAAACTCAATGTCACACAGTCAATGAGGCGTGGTATTTTGTCACGATGTTACCAACACTCAATTCAGTGAAGTGAGTAGTCAAGTATTTAGGATGCTGACCTTGAAAACATGAAGCCCATAAACAGGCACTCTCCCGCTGTTTATACTTCACCTCGACACTGCAAGGTACAAGAGCAACAAGATGAGATGAGATGACAAGACCTTGAAAACTGGACACAATTTCAACTGCCCAGAAAGGCAACACTTTTGATCTTTTGGGAGTAAACTGTAAAAAAAAAAGGACAAAATCCTGGCCTGCAGGCAATGTGTCAACAACAAGGACCAGACATCCTTACAACTCTACCCACAAGATCATTCCATGGATAAAAACAAGGACCAGACATCCTTACAACTCCACCCACAAGATCATTCCATGGATAAAAACAAGGACCAGACATCCTTACAACTCTACCCACAAGATCATTCCATGGATAAAAACAAGGACCAGACATCCTTACAACTCTACCCACAAGATCATTCCATGGATAAAAACAAGGACCAGACATCCTTACAACTCTACCCACAAGATCATTCCATGGATAAAAACAAGGACCAGACATCCTTACAACTCTACCCACAAGATCATTCCATGGATAAAAACAAGGACCAGACATCCTTACAACTCTACCCACAAGATCATTCCATGGATAAAAACAAGGACCAGACATCCTTACAACTCTACCCACAAGATCATTCCATGGATAAAAATGGACCAGACATCCTTACAACTCTACCCACAAGATCATTCCATGGATTTTAAAAAAAAGTGCTCAAGAATGTATTGTTTACTAAAAGTGGTTTCCATGGTTACAATCAGAATGTGACGTATTCTGTCATCACCACACAAGGTACACAGTAGTTTGTCACTATCACGTCAGATCATGTCTGTTGACTGTTTCCATGGTTACAATCAGAATGTGACATATTCTGTCATCACCACACAAGGAAGACAATCAGTAGTTTGTCACTATCAGGTCAGATCATGTCTGTTGACTGTTTTCAAGGTCACAATCAGAATGTGACATATTCTGTCACCACCACACAAGGTACACAGTCATCAGTTTGTCACTATTAGGTCAGATCGTGTCTGTTGACTGTTTCCATGGTTACAATCAGAATGTGACGTACTCTGTCACCACCACACAAGGTACACAGTCATCAGTTTGTCACTATTAGGTCAGATCATGTCTGTTGACTGTTTCCATGGTTACAATCAGAATGTGACGTATTCTGTCACCACCACACAAGGTACAGAGTCAGTAGTTTGTCACTATTAGGTCAGAGCATGTCTGTTGACTGTTTCCATGGTTACAATCAGAATGTGACTTATTCTGTCACCACCACACAAGGTACACAGTCAGTAGTTTGTCACTATCAGGTCAGATCATGTCTGTTGACTGTTTCCATGGTTACAATCAGAATGTGACTTATTCTGTCACCACCACACAAGGTACAGTCAGTAGTTTGTCACTATCAGGTCAGATCATGTCTGTTGACTGTTTCCATGATTACAATCAGAATGTGACTTATTCTGTCACCACCACACAAGGTACACAGTCAGTAGTTTGTCACTATCAGGTCAGATCATGTCTGTTGACTGTTTCCATGATTACAATCAGAATGTGACTTATTCTGTCACCACCACACAAGGTACACAGTCAGTAGTTTGTCACTATTAGGTCAGATCATGTCTGTTGACTGTTTCCATGGTTACAATCAGAATGTGACGTATTCTGTCACCACCACACAAGGTACAGTCAGTAGTTTGTCACTATTAGGTCAGATCATGTCTGTTGACTGTTTCCATGATTACAATCAGAATGTGACATATTCTGTCACCACCACACAAGGTACACAGTCAGTAGTTTGTCACTATTAGGTCAGATCATGTCTGTTGACTGTTTCCATGGTTACAATCAGAATGTGACGTATTCTGTCACCACCACACAAGGTACAGTCAGTAGTTTGTCACTATTAGGTCAGATCATGTCTGTTGACTGTTTCCATGATTACAATCAGAATGTGACATATTCTGTCACCACCACACAAGGTACAGTCAGTAGTTTGTCACTATTAGGTCAGATCATGTCTGTTGACTGTTTCTACATTTAGTTTATTCTATGACTCTGCAGTTCCAGACAGTTATCTAAACTCTTGTTAATACGATGTAATAAACTGTTCAGTCTTCTTTTTCTTCGTATATCTTCAGACATTAGTTAGTTAGTTAGTTAGTTAGTCACGATTCCAACTTCACGGCAAAGGGTAGTCCCCATAATGCTCCGTTCCTGTGCCAGTGAATATCACACAAAATACTTCCCACTGCCCTATATGAAAAATGGAACAGGCAGGAGTCTCGACAAACCAACAAATCATAAGTTCACAGTGAATCTGATTATCATGGGAAAAACAAATGCTCCACATCTGAACAACATCCATGACTGTGTGTGTTGAATTTCAACCAAATTATGATTCATCTATTCCTGTCACTTGATACAGAACTCTGCAGTACGCACCTGGCTAGACTCAGTGAAACATGCCAGGCAGCTCACTGAGCCACCTGTTGTCTATAAATGTTGTATTTAAATTGACCAGGGAATACACTGCTCTGATGAAGTCAAAAGAAAACAGCAGTCAGCTGAAGTCTACAGGGGTTACAATAATAACATTTACATGAAAGTATAATTAAATGTAATAATTGCAATAGAGTGGATTAATTTTTTTCCTTCATACACCTTCAGACGTCAACCTGAATATATTTAAAGAAAGGAGCAGCTAACGTCAGCTTGTTGACTTGTCCATAGAGGTGATCTCAAACGGAGCTGGTGTAGGACAAAATAATGTTCTCTGTTCTGCACATCATGGATGCCCGTTCAGCCGACGAGCTGGACAAGTGCTAGCTCAGTCCGTTATGTCCTGTGCAGGGTCTGAAGACTGCCAGTTGTTCACTTCAGTGGAGTTGACAATATGCATGATCTTTCTGGTGACCTGGATGCTCAGATTCCCACCTGGTTTGATAGGTGCTTCTTATAAACTCATCACAGGTTATGTCTATATTATTATCTTCTTTTTGTTCGCTCGCTTAAACACGAGCGTTGTCCTTACACACTGTTTAAAGTAGTAAAGGACTGAATTACTTATTATTACTTAGGAGGTAGTTTTCCACCTTCCATTGCCAGTTTGTCAGCCACTTCACTGCCAGATGTGTTGTAATGAGACAGGAACCAATATATTTTTTTTTAAAAACGTTTCTGCATGTCCTGTACATGGCCTTGCAATCAAACCCAGCATTGACTGACTGTCTGTGATTCACTAGGTAACATTATTTCAACAGTTTGCCATTGCTTTCTGAAAGGTCGACACCTCATACCATGGAAATCAACACAAAGCTGTCTGCTGGCTAACTGCTGACAGCTAATTTGGAACCCTCAGTGTGGTCAGACAGGGAATGATGAAACTCTGCATCCCAATATTCCCCAAGTCCCAGCGCCAGTGAGCGTATGACAAGAGTTGATTCATGAAACAACTGGGCAGACAGCGGATGTTAAGAGGAGCACATGTCAGACATAACCAACAAACACATGTTGAAATGTGTGGTACAGAATAAGTGAATCTAATGTGCCGCATGTAGTTTCAATGACTCTCTCACCAAATGTGACAGGTATTCCAGCAAATATGAACCAAGCAGTCATATATCTTCTATGGTCAGATGAACATACTCATGAATCATCATTTCATAGTTTATTTTTTCATTTACTCACATTCTTCTTTAATCTGTTTTGCCTTTTATTTTTCTTTTGGCAATTTTGTCTCATGTTCATCTTTTAAAAAAAATTTTGCCTTTAACATATGGCCTTTAACACAGCCTGACCTCTATTCAGCACTGACCTCTGACCTGTTAATGCTACAACGTGACTCAAAGACATGAAACAACGCTAATTCCTCTGAGTGACAGTAAAACAGCATCAGCTGCTCTCGGCCGAGATGTCCAGCTTCTGAAGAGTTCTGACCACAGACTCAATGCTCTCACGTACATTCTGAAACACTGGTACGCTCTCCCTGCTGGCCATGTCGCTGAGATAGATTCGACCCCGGTTGTAGTCCGTCATTGCCCTCTCCGTCATCTGCAAGATGTATCAAGATTACTGTCAATAAGACTTCACTACACTATGGGTACATCAACTGGTGGTCAGTCTTGCAAGCCAATATTTTTTCTGTAGCACAGTGTGTATATGTTTGTAGCACACTGACTGTGCATATGCCTGACCTACCACTCTAAACCCTTCCATCTTGCTAGTGCATTTTCTGATTTCAACTTCTAACATCCGCAGACTTGGTTTTCAAAAAGTGCTGTATCGTCACAGACGTGTTGTTAAATAATCACAAACTAAAGATGATGTGGAGATCAGGTAAGATATGAGATTAGGAGTACAGTTATCTTACCACTGACTGTGAGATTATGTACAGGTACAGTGAGATGCACAAACTATAATCTGTCTATACAGCCATCTAGAAACAAATCAAAAGCAAAATAAAGGTTAGCCAGAAGGAAATGTCCATGATGAAAACCAAGAAGATGTTAAACATGATCACAGACAGAAGCCAGGCATGGACTGACCATGTTCTCTCACGAGACCATCACTTGAGTTGTCAGGACAAGAACCCCAAACTAAAGTCTACAACTAAATCCTAGGATTTATTTCTCATGGACTTCTAGTAATAAAATTTCCCCTGGTCTCCGGGTAGTGAGATCGGACGCCCGTGTGTATTGTTGAGCACGTAAAAAATCCCTTGGCAGTTGGAAATTGAAAAAGAGTAGTCACGACACTGCCCGGGCAAAATTTCGAGTTAAAAATCTACCCAAAGTATTTCAGGATCCTCGCCAGTGCTACGGAGTTCGTGCACTGAGCTGAGTTTCTCCAGACTCAGGTTTGAGTTAGGAGGAGAACGGAGCACTTATGGGTTACACCCGTATGCCGTGATGTTGATCCATCGACTAAACTAAACTAGAGTCTACAACAATCACTAGAGCTGTCAGGTCACGGACTACAGAACACATTCTGAAACAATAAGTAGTCATGGCTCCCGATGTGTTGCCAGGGCCCATAAGGGAAGCAAAGAATAGCAACACTGTAGCCTACCACGCATGTCGTAAGAGGCGACTAAGGAGGCTTGATGGTTCCGTTGCCCTGCTACTGACTGAGTGCGTGGCGCGACACTGTGAGTTGTGAGTTTTGTGTGAAATGCTTTTGAATCTGCCTGAGGTGTTTTGGAATGTGATTGCATGTTCGGAGTGATGGCAGGTGGCTATGTCCCAGAGTTGACCGGTTTTTGCCTTATGCAGAAATGCGTGGCTGCTGGGCTTCTGGTTGACTGCCACTGCCATCAGCGATGAGCTGTATTTTCGTGGACTGTGTGGGTGAACATCTAGGAAACAGTCAGATAGGAAAATGACTGACGATTCCATCAGAGATGAACAGGGTGTTTCGTGGGGGACTGGTGTGTTGACATTCTGGTGGCGGCATTATGCACAGTGTATCTGTGCGGGCTGTTGTTTGTCGAGACTCCTGTCTTTTCCACTTTTCACATTGGGCAGTGGGGAGCATTTTTTGTGATATTCACTGGCACAGGAACGGAGCATAATGGGGACGATCCGTTGCTGTGAAGTTGGAACTGCAACTAACTAACTACTAACTAACTAAGTAGTCATGGATCCCCAGAAGGTGAGATTAAAGTTGGCAACAGATAACTATGAGCAAATCTGTGCAGAGTGAATGGAAGACAATGGGAGTTGGGTACCTTATGACAACAGGATACACACTCAACGTTGTGAAAGGAGTTTGTTTCTACCCTGTAAGATGCCACTATGCTTGATGGCTGTTAAAATGTTGTCCGCTAAATATTTGAGGACAAGAAGAAAAGAAAGAAGTGTGAACTGAGATTGGGAAAATTGCCACATGGTTATCTGGTTGGTTGGTTGGTTGGTTGGTTGGTTGGCTGGTTGGCTGGCTGGTTGGTAATCCTCTGGAAGATAAACTTTCAATGCCACAGCCTGAAGGCCAGCATGGCTGAATGGATAAAAGCACTCATTCTGAAACATCCGGTGTGCTGATGCCAAGGTAGGGGGTTCAAACCCTACACAGGTCTGTTAACTTCTCATCCTGGACTTGGGGACATACATTAATAGTACCTTAAAAGTTGGCGTGGATTCGCCTGATGTTGAGGGACACTGGTAATAGGGAAAGCTAATCCTACACACACACATCAATCCAGTTCACTAAAAGCTGTAGTATATGATGGACTACGCTTGATTTCAAAGTGAGTGAGCACATATAAACAATAACTTCAAAGCCTGGTACAGAGGCATTCAGGTCATCTAGACTGAAATGGGCCTGTGTCCATCAGTCCAGCTGGTGTAGGGACTTGTCTCCTGACTGGCAGAGATGCAGCATCTCCACAGAGCCTGTGTTACAGAACTCTCCTCCTTCCCCTCTCCAAGCTCATAAACCAGTTGGGTGCGCAAGACTGGTACTGGAACTGCACACCTGGGGCCAAACATGCCAGGGAGTAACCAGGTCAGGATTAGCACAGCACACACGGACTGGCTGGCATTAGGCCCAGGTTGATAAAGCTTTTGTATGAATCAGCACTTGACGATTCCCTCAGTGAGCCCAGCACCAGAGCGCGATGTGTCGGCTCTGCAACCATGGAAGCTTCCATGGATGGCGGATAATGCCCATGGACTGTCCCTGCCTTCCCTTGAGGGCTGATCATGAAGTATTCGACCATTCTAACTTGACCAGCTGGGATGTTGACAGCACCACAAAAGTGAGAGTTCTCCAGGAAAGCTAAGTCAAAAACACACGCAAAAGTCGGACGTGTTGGCCTAAGGACCTAGGCCCAAGGGTGCATAACAATACACCACAATTACATCTGAAAAAACACTCCGGATGAATGCAGAAAAAGAAGTATGAATCAGCAACCAAAACCAACAAGGTGACAGACACTGATCCTACCTGTTCTCCATCGATGGATGTATCCGGCTGCAAGTTCTCCAGACACAGAACCACCCGACACCCACAGCCAATGTAGTAGCCAGCCTGTAGAAGTCGCAATGATTATATCAGAAACAGTTTTGTTTACACACCCATCACGAAACGGCACTGACTATTCCATGCGTCTACCTCCAGACTTTGTGTGGGGTTACAAAGATCCTGGACTGATGACACACAGAGGACAGGCCAGGTGTTGATATATTGTGGCTGTGATACTATAAGTCCTGGCTATAATGGCATTTATAGGTAAAAAGGGTACCAAGGCAATAAAGGTAGCTGCAAAATACTGACCACATCACAGATTGGTTTATACTAGGGCTGTGAACGATTAATTTAAATTTAAAAGTTAACTTTTGAAAAATTAATGATTAATTAATAGTTAATTTTGATTAAAGCAAAACGTTTATAGTCACATAACTCACATTATAGTCGTATTTGTCAAAAATCAAAATAACACTGGATTGATCTTGTTCATATGTCATCTAAAAACCAACTATGCAAACAGACGAGTATGTTGACAGTATTTGGTTCAAGTGATTAGTGCATCTTATTAACAATATAACCAGCAGAGCTGAATAATCGTTCACATGGAACTAAGTTTGCCGGTATGCAAAGAATGGTCTTTGCAAAGAATGCCAATTTTGGATATCCATATTCATTAAGTTTCCACCATTGTAGAGGGTCAACCAGTTCAGGAACTTTCTTCTCCATTTTATAACGTAGCAATACATCAGAAGAGCTGTCGACATGATCTTCCGTGTCTGAGTCAGACTCTATTAGCTTAATATGCTTTTCATTTGAGATGTAGCCTGGATCATCATCGTGTACTGTCATATGCTTTGTCAACGATGATAGCAGTGGTAATACACAGCTCCATGAAACATAATCTTGACTGCCAAACAGGACCGCGGTCTGACAGAATAAGTCCAAAACTTTGACATATTTCGAAATCTTCTCCCAATCTGAATCTGAGTTTTGGACCTTTGTATTGCATCCTTTCATCTGACATATACACAGTTAATGCTTCACTGGCCTGTAGAAGACTCTGTAGCATAATAAAACTATTGTTCCATCTTGTTGGTACATCTTGCTGCAGCTTACACAAAGGTGACTCAGTACAATTTTGCAACTCGGTTGTGTTTGCGGCACTATGTTTAAAATGTCCAACAATTTTTCGACATTTCCCAAACAATATTTCGGTATCAGCGGCTTTAAATCCATGTAATATGCTCAGTTGTAAGCTATGAGCCAAACAATGAATATGTGCAACACCGGTTTTATCAACAGCTGAGACCATATTTCTGGCGTTGTCAGTAACTAGAGCCTGAATTCTGTTCGTTATATCCCAGTCTATTGCAGACTGTTTATATAACTCGGCAACACTGTCAGAATAATGACGTTCAACAACACTCACGCATTCAAGAAAAGCATGTTTCAATTTCCAGTCATCGACAATCCAATGGCCAGTAATTCTACAATAGCTTTCGTTACCTAGAGATGTCCAAAAATCAGATGTTAACGCAATTCCCTTTGTGTTTTTCACAGATTCTTTAACATTTTGAATCTTGCTGTTATACTTAGCAGTCAACAGTTTGTCAATAGTGAGGTGGGAAGGTAGCTTATATTCAGCATTTTGCAATGCTGTACATAATATTTGTTGAAAGCCGTTATCTACTATTGATATTGGTCTGCCACTACCAGCAATCCAATTTGCAAGTGATACTTGAATATCATGTTGTAATGTCAGCACTCACTAGACGATCAGACTCAGCAGCCTGCTTTGAAGCAGATGACGATGCTGCAATAGACCGTCTCAGCTGAAGTTTCTGCTACTGTAGTGGTTGTTTGTTTTGAAGGTGGTAAGTAAGTGAGATGTTAGAACCATGGTAGGCAAACGATTTATCACAATGAACGCAATAAATTTTTCCACATTTTCAATATTTCCATCAGTCAATACTTTAAAACCAAAATGTTCATGTAATCATCGGGACATTTGTTTACATTTCTCCGCTGCCTTGTTGTTACTTTTAGACTTCCAGTTCATTTGTATAAGTGATGGGAGAAAAGTTTTAGATTAATCGTTAAAAAAATTAATCATTAATAAAAATTAACGATTAATTGATTAATTAATCGTTAACTTCCGCAGTCCTAGTTTATACAAATATGAGTCTAGCACCATATGCCTTTGCCCCAAAAGCATGTATAAGGGTCCCTTTAAGGGTCCTTGAAATGGCCGTACTTGTAAACATGATCAACATGTGAGGGCTCTAACGACATGGTCCCATCCTTGGACATCAAGAAAACACCATGACAGTATTAGAGAGCAAGTAACAGGGTACAAGAAGGCAGGGCACAGCCAGAACAATTTGTGTACAACAGGGTACAAGAAGGCAGGGCAGAGCCAGAACAATTTGTGTACAACAGGGTACAAGAAGGCAGGGCAGAGCCAGAACAATTTGTGTACAACAGGGTACAAGAAGGCAGGGCAGAGCCAGAACAATTTGTGTACAACAGGGTACAAGAAGGCAGGGCAGAGCCAGAACAATTTGTGTACAACAGGCAGACACAGACTTATCAATGCAGCCATGGCGTACATGGAATTAAAGTCAGCGGCACAAGACAGACAATGTGGGATTAACGTGATAACTCATGATGATGGTTTGGGGATAACTCATGATGGCTCAGGGTTAACTCATGATGATGATTTGGGGATAACTCATGATGATGGTTTGGGGATAACTCACGATGATGGTTTGGGGGATAACTCACGATGATGGTTTGGGGGATAACTCATGATGATAGTTTGGGATAACCCATGATGATGGTTTGGGGATAATTCATGATGATGGTTTGGGGATAACTCATGATGATGGTTTGGGGATAACTCATGATGGCTCAGGGCTAACTCATGATGATGGTTTGGGGATAACTCATGATGATGGTTTGGGGATAACTCATGATGATGGTTTGGGGATAACTCATGATGGCTCAGGGCTAACTCATGATGATGGCTCAGGGATAACTCATGATGATAGTTTGGGGATAACTCATGATGATGGTTTGGGGATAACTCATGATGAAGATTTGGGGATAACTCATGATGGTGGTTTGGGGATAACTCATGATGGCTCAGGGCTAACTCATGATGATGGTTTGGGGATAACTCATGATGATGGTTTAAGGATCACTCATGATGATGGTTTGGGGATAACTCATGATGATTGTTTGAGGATAACTCATGATGGCTCAGGGCTAACTCATGATGATGGTTTGGGGATAACTCATGAAGATGGTTTGGGGATAACTCATGAAGATGGTTTGGGGATAACTCATGTTGGCTCAGGGCTAACTCATGATGGTTTGGGGATAACTTATGATGATGGTTTGGGGATAACTCATGATGATGGTTTGGGGATAACTCATGATGATTGTGTGGGGATAACTCATGATGATGGTTTGGGGATAACTCATGATGATGGTTTGGGGATAACTCATGATGATTGTTTGGGGATAACTCATGATGATGGCTCAGGGCTAACTCATGATGATGGTTTGGGGATAACTCATGATGATGGTTTGGGGATAACTCATGATGATGGTTTGGGGATAACTCATTACAATGGTTTGGGGATAACTCATGATGATGGTTTAGGGATAACCCATGATGATGGTTTGGGGATAACTCATGATGACGGTTTGGGGATAACTCATGATGGCTCAGGGTAACTCATGATAATGGTTTGGGGATAACACATGATGATGGTTTGGGGATAACTCATGATAATGGTTTGGGGATAACTCATGATGATGGTTTGGGGATAACTCATGATGATGGTTTAGGGATCAGTCATGATGATGGTTTAGGGATAACTCGTGATGATGGTTTGGGGATAACTAATGATGATGGTTTAGGGATCAGTCATGATGATGGTTTAGGGATAACTCGTGATGATGGTTTTGGGATAACTAATGATGATGGTTTAGGGATCAGTCATGATGATGGTTTAGGGATCACTCATGATGATGGTTTGGGGATAACTCATGATGGTTTGGGATAACTCATGATGATGGTTTAGGGATCAGTCATGATGATGGTTTAGGGATAACTCATGATGGCTCAGGGCTAACTCATGATGATGGTTTAGGGATAACTCATGATAATGGTGACAGGATAACTCGTGATGGTAATGGGATAACTCATGATAATGGTGACAGGATAACTCATGATGGTAATGGGATAACTCATGATATTGGTGACAGGATAACTCATGATATTGGTGACAGGATAACTCATGATAATGGTGACAGGATAACTCATGATGGTAATGGGATAACTCATGATGATAACAGGATAACTCATGATGATAACAGAATAACTCATGATGATAACAGGATAACTCATGATGATAACAGGATAACTCATGATGGTGACAGGATAACTCATGATATTGGTGACAGGATAACTCATGATGGTAATGGGATAACTCATGATATTGGTGACAGGATAACTCATGATGATAACAGGATAACTCATGATGATAACAGGATAACTCATGATGGTGACAGGGTAAATCATGATAATGGTGACAGGATAACTCATGATAATGACAGGATAACTCATGATGGTGACAGGGTAAATCATGATAATGGTGACAGGATAACTCATGATAATGACAGGATAACTAATGATGATGGTGACAGGATAACTCATGATGATAACAGGATAACTCATGATGGTGACAGGGTAAATCATGATAATGGTGACAAGATAACTCATGATAATGACAGGATAACTAATGATGATGGTGACAGGATAACTCATGATGATAGTGGCAGGATAACTCATGATGGTGACAGGATAACTCATGATGATGGTGATAGGATGACAGGATAACTCATGATGATGGTGACAGGATAACTCATGATGATAATGACATGATAACTCATGATGATGGTGACAGGATAACTCATGATGATGGTGATAAGATAACTCATGATGGTGACTTATAACCTAGAAACACTTCTGATGACATGGTCAATGTAATTCCAGCATCGGCTGGCTACATTAATGTAGACACCTTCTTGACTGCCCCATGCATTAAATTCCTTACAGTCTAGAAATATTCAGCTACTTTCCAACTGTAGTGATACTCCGAGCCACACTGTGCTGACTAACCTCAACCATGGCTCCAATAGCCCTGGTGCAGTCTGTGATCACAAACAGCAGCAGGCGACATTTCTCCCGCTCTGCGGCTTGCATGGGTATGAGATGGTCACTCCATCTGGTCACCAGCGGGTTCAGGTACGAGACTCCTTCCCGCCTGCAGAAGACATGGTCAATCAGTTTATGAATACAAAGGTTAAAGTAATTTCACATCACAGACCACCACTTCTTCTTACTCTTCTTTAAACATAGAAGTTACAAACAATATGTTGCATGACTTATTGACTGTCATATTTCGCTGCACACTCATTCATTCATTCATTCATTCAGTAGCATGTCCTTTGCAGAACCTCACTCCCATAACACCCTTCCGGAAAACCTCTCGATCATAAGCAAGATGTCCCACGTCCGATACACCCATCTGGAGATCATCCGCCACATCCTCCACCCATCTTCTCTTTGGCCTTCCTCTTCCTCTTTTCTCAGATAACATTGGGGAAGAGTGTGACACAGGTGCACACTGCAGAGTTATATATCATATGCAGTGAATAAATGAATAATACTTCAGCTGAAACAATTAAACCACATAGTCACAAGTATTGTTGGCCAATTTTGAATGTCTTCTTCTTCAGTCTGTTATCTCCCTATGGAGAATGGGCCCTGAACCCACTCACACCAAGCCCTCCTGTCTGTTATCTCCCTATGGAGAATGGGCCCTGAACCCACTCACACCAAGCCCTCCTGTCTGTTATCTACCTATGGAGAATGGGTCCTGAACCCACTCACACCAAGCCCTCCTGTCTGTTATCTCCCTATGGAGAATGGGTCCTGAACCCACTCACACCAAGCCCTCTTGTCTGTTATCTACCTATGGAGAATGGGCCCTGAACCCACTCACACCAAGCCCTCCTGTCTGTTATCTCCCTTTGGAGAATGGGCCCTGAACCCACTCACACCAAGCCCTCCTGTCTGTTATCTCCCTATGGAGAATGGGCCCTGAACCCACTCACACCAAGCCCTCCTGTCTGTTATCTACCTATGGAGAATGGCCCCTGAACCCACTCACACTAAGCCCTTTTGTCCTTTGCAGTCTCCTTCCATCATCATCATCACATGCCATCCATAAAGTATATGCGACCATGTTTTGCCATCTCACAGAATCACCAGAGTTGTGGATCAGCTCTGTGTTCTTGTCTCGCCTCCCATGCCGCCCTCATGTTATTCATCTCTAATTCTCTTCTGCATGTGTTTTAGGAACACCTCTATGTGTATTTCTGTTGTCTTGAGAGTTCCAGAGGAAGGACAAACCTAGAGACGTCAAACAAGAATACACAAAGACAAGAGGGCCTCCACAACACTAGAACAAGTGTGGACGTCACTAGAAATTCAAACCAGCACCAAAATGAGAATATTTCACTGTGACTGTAAATCAGTGCTGCTGTATAGATCAGAGACACGGAGAATGACTTCAACAATGACCAATTAACTACCAACATTCATCATCTCCTGCCTGCGTAGAATAGAAGGACTACAATGGTATGAGAGAATCACTCAGACAGAGCTCATGGAGACAACTTGAGGAGGTGAGGGAAAGACGCTGGCGCTGGATAGGATACACAGTGAGAAAACCTGAAATTAGTGTAACTAGGAAGTACCTTGTCGGGAAATCGCAACACACATGAAGATGTATGAAGAAGAAGGTAGCGGAGGAGGAGGAGAAGAATGATAATGATGAAGAAGAGAATAAGACAGAGATGAATAACATGGGAGAACATGGAGAGAGGTGCAGGAAATGGCAAAACAAAAGGATGGGTTGGCGTGAATTGGTTAAAGGTCTATGTTCTAATAGGGAAGGGTCGTCGCTGGAGCTACAGAATTTGTGCTTTGTGCGACGCTTTCGCCAGGCCGCCCTGCAGAAAGAGACAGAGCCATATAGGATAAAACCCGGTGCAATTAAGTCAATCCTCTCAACTTTGAAGACTTTAAAGGATAGGAAAATATGTATCTACTGGTCACTGCCATACTAGAGCAACTAGAAAATGAGAAAATCCACACTTCAAGATATATAGTAAGTGTGAATACAGCGCACACTGGGAACCTGGCTGCACTGAGACGGGACCCTCCTAGCCTGGTCTGGATGAACCTGGCTGCACTGAGACGGGACCCTCCTAGCCTGGTCTGGATGAACCTGGCTGCACTGAGACAGGACCCTCCTAGCCTAGGTCTGGATGAACCTGGCTGCACTGAGACAGGACCCTCCTAGCCTAATCTGGATGAACCTGGCTGCACTGAGACGGGACCCTCCTAGCCTGGTCTGGATGAACCTGGCTGTACTGAGACGGGACCCTCCTAGCCTGGTCTGGGATGAACCTGGCTGCACTGAGACGGGACCCTCCTAGCCTGGTCTGGATGAAGTAATCACAGGACTAATGGGTAGTGCCACAGTGCAATGAAGATGATCGTTGGATGCAATCAGGTGCAGTCCATCTTTCCTGGCAGTGATGCAAGGCTATCTAGTATATCCTTTCTCCACTGTTCTTGATTCCTCCTCCACGTCCAGTTCTAAAATGTATCCCTTCTTCATCTGTCTGCAGATAGTGGCTTTATTCATCAACTTCATTCCTTCACGTATCTAGGTTTATTGTTTCTACTCTGTAAAACTACAACCAAGCAAGTGTATAGTGATAACAGCTTGGCATAATATGTGCACTCAAAGTGGTTCTTCACAAAGAAAACAACACAAATTAGCTATGTAAAGACAGAAAGTTATTCTATGAGCAGAAGAAAGTTATATATACAATATACTTGTATCTGGCACAAAGTTGTATTAACCAAAAATCTGGACCACTAAGACTTGCCTCAGCAAAGGAATAGCTATTTCCTCACGCCAGTTAGAGACTCCACAGCTGCCACCGAGGTACACGTCGTAAACCTCCTCTAGGATTTCTGTCTCCTGAACATCACCTTTCAGTTTGCCTGGACAATTGGAAATACAGGAGCTGTTACTGCACTAAGACATTTGTGGAAGTCATAGCCAATAAAACGTACCACCAAATTGATTACAGTTGTCAATTCTAATGTTGAACCAGTACTAATGATTGGAACAGACACACATGGAATGACTACAATGATTACAAATAAACTACAAATATTCATTCTCTGGTGCTGGCGCAACCTCGAAGGACTAAAATGGCATGACAGAATCACCAATGTACATCACATGATGAGAATTAGACAAACATCAGTGAACCAAGAAGTGAAGAAATGACACTGGGATTGGATAGGTCATGCAGTGAAAACACCTGAGAATAGTATAACTAGAGAGGCCTGAGTCAGAAATCCACAGGGCAACAGAAATAGGGGAAGACCCCAAAACACATGCAGAAGAGAAATAGAAACAGAAATGGACAAAGAAGAAGAAGAAGAAGAAGACGAAGAAGAAGAAGAAGAAGAAGAAGAAGAAGAAGAAGAAGAAGAAGAAGAAGAAGAAGAAGAAGAAGCAGAAGAAGAAGAAGAAGAAGAGAAGAAGAAGAAGAAGAAGAAGAAGAAGAAGAAGAAGAAGAAGAAGAAGAAGAAGAAGAAGAAGAAGAAGAAAACTCTTTGTAATATAAAACATCAACAAAACTGAATACATTACCTGGCTAATAACTGTCAGTGCTTACCTAACAACCATGTGAATGGTGCTGCCAGTTTGGACGTCAGCAAATTCATAACCGACGGCCTCTGTTGATGTAACATGTTTCACATTCATTACTGGAGTCACAATTTAAACATCCGTTACACTATATCACAATATACTATATCAAGCTATAGCATATCTACACTAGCTATCTAACCTAGTGATTTAGCTACTTAGCAAGCAATCTCTAACCCACTGACCTAGCTACCTAGCATGCAATCTCTAACCCACTGACCTAGCATGCAATCTCTAACCCACTGACCTAGCTACCTAGCATGCAATCTCTAACCCACTGACCTAGCTACCTAGCATGCAATCTCTAACCCACTGACCTAGCTACCTAGCATGCAATCTCTAACCCACTGACCTAGCATGCAGTCTCTAACCCACTGACCTAGCTACCTAGCATGCAATCTCTAACCCACTGACTTAGCTACCTAGCATGCAATCTCTAACCCACTGACCTAGCTACCTAGCATGAAATCTATAATCCAGTGACCTAGCTATCTAGCATGCAATCTCTAACCCACTGACCTAGCATGCAATCTCTAACCCACTGACCTAGCTACCTAGCATGCAATCTCTAACCCACTGGCTACCTAGCATGCAATCTCTAACCCACTGACCTAGCATGCAATCTCTAACCCACTAGCTACCTAGCATGCGATCTCTAACCCACTGACCTAGCTACCTAGCATGCAACCTCTAACCCACTGACCTACCTACCTAGCATGCAATCTCTAACCCACTGACCTAGCTACCTAGCATGCAATCTCTAACCCACTGACCTAGCTACCTAGCATGCAATCTCTAACCCACTGACCTAGCATGCAATCTCTAACCCACTGACCTAGCTACCTAGCATGCAATCTCTAACCCACTGACCTAGCTACCTAGCATGCAATCTCTAACCCACTGACCTAGCATGCAATCTCTAACCCACTGACCTAGCTACCTAGCATGCAATCTCTAAGCCACTGACCTAGCTACCTAGCATGCAATCTCTAACCCACTGACCTAGCTACCTAGCATGCAATCTCTAACCCACTGACCTAGCTACCTAGCATGCAATCTCTAACCCACTGACCTAGCTACCTAGCATGCAATCTCTAACCCACTGACCTAGCTACCTAGCATGCAATCTCTAACCCACTGACCTAGCTACCTAGCATGCAATCTCTAACCCACTGACCTAGCATGCAATCTCTAACCCACTGACCTAGCTACCTAGCATGCAATCTCTAACCCACTGACTTAGCTACCTAGCATGCAATCTCTAACCCACTGACCTAGCTACCTAGCATGCAATCTCTAACCCACTGACCTAGCTACCTAGCATGCAATCTCTAACCCACTGACCTAGCTACCTAGCATGCAATCTCTAACCCACTGACCTAGCATGCAATCTCTAACCCACTGACCTAGCTACCTAGCATGCAATCTCTAACCCACTGGCTACCTAGCATGCAATCTCTAACCCACTGACCTAGCATGCAATCTCTAACCCACTAGCTACCTAGCATGCAATCTCTAACCCACTGACCTAGCTACCTAGCATGCAACCTCTAACCCACTGACCTACCTACCTAGCATGAAATCTCTAATCCAGTGACCTAGCTACCTAGCATGCAATCTCTAACCCACTGACTTAGCTACCTAGCATGCAATCTCTAACCCACTGACCTAGCTGCCTAGCATGCAATCTCTAACCCACTGACTTAGCTACCTAGCATGAAATCTCTAATCCAGTGACCTAGCTACCTAGCATGCAATCTCTAACCCACTGACCTAGCATGCAATCTCTAACCCACTGACCTAGCTACCTAGCATGCAATCTCTAACCCACTGACCTAGCTACCTAGCATGCAATCTCTAACCCACTGACCTAGCTACCTAGCATGCAATCTCTAACCCACTGACCTAGCTACCTAGCATGCAATCTCTAACCCACTGAACTAGCTACCTAGCATGCAATCTCTAACCCACTAACTTAGCTATCTAGCAAGCAATCTCTAACCCAGTGACTTAGCATGTAATCTATAACCCAGTGACCCAGCATGCAATCTCTAACCCACTGACCTAGCTACCTAGCATGCAATCTCTAACCCACTGACCTAGCTACCTAGCATGCAATCTCTAACCCACTGACCTAGCTACCTAGCATGCAATCTCTAACCCACTGAACTAGCTACCTAGCATGCAATCTCTAACCCACTGACCTAGCTACCTAGCATGCAATCTCTAACCCACTGAACTAGCTACCTAGCATGCAATCTCTAACCCACTGACCTAGCTACCTAGAATGCAATCTCTAACCCACTGAACTAGCTACCTAGCATGCAATCTCTAACCCACTGACCTAGCTACCTAGCATGCAATCTCTAACCCACTGAACTAGCTACCTAGCATGCAATCTCTAACCCACTGACCTAGCTATCTAGCATGCAATCTTTAACCCACTGAACTAGCTACCTAGCATGCAATCTCTAACCCACTGACCTAGCTACCTAGCATGCAATCTCTAACCCACTGAACTAGCTACCTAGCATGCAATCTCTAACCCACTGACCTAGCTACCTAGCATGCAATCTCTAACCCACTGACCTAGCTACCTATCATGCAATCTCTAGCCCACTGACCTAGCATGCAATGTCTAACCCAGTGACCTGGCTACCTAGCATGCAATCTCTAACCCAGAGGCCTAGCTACCTATCATGCAATCTCTAACCCAAATCCCTTCTGTATTCTTGTTACTAAGTTAGGGGAGAAGTGACTTAAGAGTTACACTACATGTCTGTAACTTGAGTAGACTGGTATAATTCACTCATCATCATGTGCCATGCTGATACACATGGGCGGTCATGTTTCATCATCTTACAACAGAGTCGTTGTGTTCTTGTCAAGACCATGCCATGTGGTCAAGCCATCAAGATATTTACTTTTCTGCCTTTCCCTTGTTCCTTTTCCCTCAATCTTGCCAGTTGTCACCAAGTTCTCGTTAATTTCTTCCCATAATGTGCCCAAAAAATGTGACTGTCTACGTCTAATTTCTCAAATCAGGTTGCGGTTTTCATTTACCTTTTGTAGGACTTACTCATTGGTTTTTCTGTCTGTTCATTGTATTCTTTGTATTTTCCTCAGAAACCACACTGCCACTATCATTAGATGTTTCTCAGCTTGTCTGCTTCATCCACGCTTCACATCCATACAAAAGAACAGGTTCTATGTAGCACCTCAACACTCTTTTTCTTATTCCAATTGATATCTTTTTATTAGTCAGTAAGTTTTCCACTTTGCAAAAAAGCTACCTTTGCCGTAGCGATTCTTGTTCTAATCTCTTCAAAGCATCTCCCATTAGATTTTATGACTGTTCCAAGATAGTTGTACCAGTTCACTTACTTAAGAATATTCCCATTTATCCTTATATTGCATTGTTGTATTTCTTCCATCTTAGAGATGACCATAATCTCTGTCTTCTTACAATTTTAATTCTAACCTTAGTTGTTCACTGTTTACAATAACCATATTTGCTATCTCTGCCAGGAGAATCTTTCTTGTCCACACCTCTGTTAGGAGAACCTATATTCTAGTCTTGTCTACACCTCTGTCAGGAGAACCTATATTATATTCTCATCCACACCTTTACCAGGAGAACCTATATTTTAGTCTTGTCCACACCTCTGTCATGATATATTCTAGTCTTGTCCACACCTCTGTCAGGAGAACCTATATTCTAGTTTTGTCTACACCTCTGTCAGGAGAACCTATATTCTAGTCTTGTCCACACCTCTACCAGGAGAACCTATATTCTAGTCTTGTCCACACCTGTCAGGAGAACCTATACTCTAGTCTTGTCTACACCTCTACCAGGAGAACCTATATTCTAGTCTTGACCACACCTCTGTCAGGAGAACCTATATTTTAGTCTTGTCCACACCTCTGTCAGGAGAACCTATATTCTAGTCTTGTCCACACCTATGACAGTAGAACCTATATTCTAGTCTTGTCCCCATGGTGTGTAGAACTTACCCTTCTCTTGTACTCCGTGACTATACAGCAGAACTCTTCAAAGGTGAAAGTGTTCTGGGCTGGTCTCTGGTGCTGCAGCCAGGACTGGTTGAAAGTCTCTCCCGTATAACATCGGTAGCCTAGGCCAATCTGGGACAACAAAACCCAGACTATCATTGTGCAATGAGGACTTACTGACAGGAATTTTTAGTGCTGGTCAAATGTATAAAGAAAGGCATTAGTCTTTCACATTGAGGTAATATAAACATATAAGTTAACTCCCACATTAGTAGTAGAAACTTGTGTCAGGTGTTAGTCAGATATGACTGAGCTACCGTATAACAGTAGACGGTACTACCTGCTTTCTGTTAGCGCCGAACGTTGTGCAGCACTTACCAAACCCGACACCCCACATTGTGCCAACGGCTTCGGGTGGAAGAGCACAATTGGGAGGGTACAAGCCTTACCCTGGTGCGAGGAAATGCAACCTAAAGACAAAGTGTCATGGCAGGGCAGACCAGGCCCTAAGCCTTGGTTGGCGGCTGGTCTAGGATCGAAGCTCCGACAGGCGGGCAATTAGAGCATTGCTTTGCTGATCCGGCAGCTTCTGCAGCTTGTCTTGTTCCAGATGTAGATGTGTTACCTTTCCTCTGGAGTGAACTAGGCAGGCCGAGAGAGGGATCATGCTGCATGGGCAACACATGATCTCTATATTTTAGCCCAGGCTTTGTGTTATGGAGAGGCAATAACTCCATCGTCTGTCAAGACAGCAAGGTGCCAATGATAGTTGTAGAAACTATG
This sequence comes from Cepaea nemoralis, assembly GCA_014155875.1. Classification (NCBI taxonomy): domain Eukaryota; kingdom Metazoa; phylum Mollusca; class Gastropoda; order Stylommatophora; family Helicidae; genus Cepaea; species Cepaea nemoralis. The sequence continues at coordinate 59,381 of JACEFZ010009506.1, forward strand.
AAGAAAGACCTTAGTTTTGCCCACTGAAGTAATACCAAAGAATCTGGCTATACCCAAATGGTTAAACCCTTTACAGGGCATGGACGTGTCATTTTAAGGTTCCTGTCACTAGGAAGTGTTATTTTAAGGTTCTTCTCACTAGGAAGTGTCATTTTAAGGTTCCTGTCACTAGGAAGTGTCATTTTAAGGATTATGTCACTAGGAAGTGTCATTCTAAGGTTCCTGACACTAGGAAGTGTCATTCTAAGGTTTGTGTTGTCCTATGGTTCCTGACATTATAAAATATCATACTAAGGTTCCTGACACTAGGACGTGTCATTCTAAGGTTTGTGTTGTCCTACGGTTCCTGACACTATAAAATGTCATACTAAGGTTCCTGACACTAGGAAGTGTCATTCTAAGGTTTCAGGCAGTTATTTTACAATAAAAATTGTCAAGGACAGGGAAAGTTAACGTGGGGCTAGAGCTATTATATGTTCCTCTGCCTCGAAGAGTGTTAGGTTCTAATTGTGGACGATGTTCACCAGATACATAACTGGAGTAAAGTATGTTCCCCACAGATCTTTGTGAAGTGGATTACAGGCCTGGCCTCCTCATTCTGGTTGAAGAAACAGATGCTGTGTTGGCACAGCGAGCAAATTAACAATATCACCTGGCACGTGGACACTGCAAACAGTGGGCTGTAATTGGGCACTGCACTGGCAGCATGCAAGAATGTGACAATGCTGCAATGATAATAGTAACAATACACATCATGATGATGAAATCAGGTGGTGACTTCGTAAAGTAATGATTCATTCATGTAACAACTCACATCTTCTCTGCTCATGTGGCCATCAGAACTTCCAGTGATGGAGTTGAATGACTCCCGGAGCTTGCTGTTGATTCACACACAAAACACAACAATTATGGTGTGGTACTCACAAAATCATTAGTTATCTTTGGTTACTGTTTAAATATAAGGCAAGATATAGACAAGTGTCTCAATATATGACATGTCCCTAAGCCTAGGTTGCATCACGTAGTTAAAGAACAGAATAGGACAAGCAAAACCTGCATTCTATCAACTAAAGAACATTTTATGCAATAAGTCCTTGTTAGAAAAGAATTCTTGTATGTTACATAAAACTAGATTTAACAACTGACTGTGAATCCTGGATAATTAGTAAACAAGCAAAAAAAAATCACTAGAAGCCTTGGTTTTATAGAAGAAAGCTGAAAATTCCTTGGACAACCAAAAAGAGTTTATTTGGACATTTTGAGGGAGGTTAAGTTGCAAAGACAACTTGTCACAAACACCAGAAGGAGGCAGTCATCATTTTTTGTCCACATTATGAGAAGACAAAATTGGGTACATATGATAACCGGAAAGATTTGTGAAAAGAGTGATAGAGGAATACAGCAAGAGGTCGTTCTGGACAGTTTTGTATCATGGCACGGGATGGAGTGAACACAAGAACTGATCCATGCCGCTGGAGATTGCAATTTGTGGACATGCATGATCACGCCAGTCGGCAAGACAGTTGATGAAGAAACCTAGGTTAGATTTATACAGAATGAGCTGAGCATTTCTCCGCAGCTCAACTTTGGAACAATCTTCCACAACAAATCAAAGATAGCACCAACCATTACATACAATCACATGAAATGTGAACACCATCTCTGTGACATTTACATGCAGCCCTCAAAATAATTCTAGTTTATAAAACACTCTACTATTCTGTTTTATGGTATATTTTCCTCACTCATATCACAATGACTATGATGATGATACTTATTCATATCACAATGACTAAGATGATGATACTTATTCATATCACAATGACTATGATGATGATACTTATTCATATCAAAATGACTATGATAATGATACTTATTCATATCACAATGACTATGATAGTGATACTGATTATTCACTCATGTAGTCATGTATTTTATACATTTCTCATGTGTTTATAAAGCCTGTATCATTGTTGTTGCTGATCAACATGAACCTAATTAATAAGTCCACGTAAGAAAGATGAGAGATAAGAATGAATGAATGTTAGATGGGACTGCTTGGCAAATTCTAAACTTTTAGAAAATAAAGTCTCTGTGTTCCTTCATTCATCAATATGCCATGATGGCATGGAGTTGGGGTACGTTACTTCATTTATTAATTTACGTACTCTCTTTACTAGCACCAGAGGATGTGGCTGACACCCAGGACTCCAAGGAAAGGCCACACAGATATAATCAGACTGCTACTGGTATCATTAGTATTTGGACTCTTCGCTGGCTGTTGAAGATAAAGATGGAGCATGCATGGAAATGTCCACAGTGCTGTGATGCCGGTTCCTGGCTCAACTCTCTTACTAGCCACACTTGCATGGTAGTTAGAGAACTGTCCTGCCAGGAGAGTGGTCCAGAGTCAATCCCCAACAGCGGTAGGATTGTTTTCCTGACCAGTATGACAGTAAGAAATGGGTATCCAACAATTTGTGAATTTTCTGAGAACTGTCTTGTAAGGAAAGATAATGTGGAAGGGAAGCAGCCACCCCAGCTCATATGTCATGGCCTAGAATATATGAAGACCCAACATTTCACACTCTAGTGATAATATCTGCTACAGGACTACCCTGATTTACAAGTGTCATAATCCTTGCCCAACAGAATATGTGAAAGTTTACTTCTGCTGTTGTTTTTATCCCAACGTTGCCAAGGTGACTATCTCTTGCCAGCCTAATGTAATGTTTAGCCAGCAACTGGTCTGTTGTCACTGGTCCCGGACTCACAGAGTGAGCTCACAGGGAAAACAAAATACAGCAAGACCTAACAAGACATGAAGAAGAAAAAGACAGATCAAATAATATGGGGGAGGACATGGATAAAGTGGCATGAGGTAGGACAAGATAGGACAGCTGAGAGTGAGTAGTTTGACAGTCTTTGCCTCAATGGGATATAACAGGTGAGAGACAATGCAACACAAGGATGACACTTGGAAATCATGACTTCAGAAATGCCATTAAGACAGACAAATACCAGCAATGAAAGAAAGGGTTTCTTTTGACCAGAAACCTCCAGATGTCTATCATCTCTCAGTGCATTGTTCTGTTATTATTATTATTATCTTCATCATCATCATCATCATCACAGGAACAACTTACAGTAATGCTGCCCCAACCAAGACATGGCCGTGTTTAACTGGCAAAGCCCCTTGACTGACAGTCAGGTCTTGAACTTTCACCCCCTGCCAGGTAAGAGATACATTTTTAAGGTTAATTTCAACCCAAAAATATCACATACAAAACAATGAAGCAACTTCCGGTCCCCAGCATGGCGGTTAGGCATTGAACCGCTACGGCCTCTGGAGTATTTATCCTTGTGGCTGCGGTTTGAACTTAACATTTTCCTCATGTTGGACTGGTAGTATATGGTTCCATTGCCCTGCTACTGAGTGAGTGCGTGGCGCGACTCTGTGAGCTGTGATATTCACGTGGAGTGCTTCTACATGTCCGCTTTTGTTTGTACAGTGACCTGCATGTTCGGAACAATGGCTACCGGCTGTTGCTGAACTGACTGATTTGCTTTGTTGGTTCACGAGTGCATTTTTCAGGAGACTCCTGGGAGTCAGCACTGGAGCTACGGATTCGTGCTTAATGCGGCGCTTTCGGCGGGTCACCCTGCAGATAGAGACAGAGCCATGTGAGAAGACCCGGGTCAATGAGGTCTTTCTGGTGACTGCCAATTCCATTGACGATGAACTGTGGTTTTCGTGGAGGACTTTTGTGTTGGCATTCTGGCGGCGGCATTATGCACAGTGTAACTGTGCGGACTGTTGGATTGCCGAGACTCCTGTCTATTCCACTTTTCACATTGGACAGTGGGGAGCATTTTGTGTGATATTCACTGGCACAGGAACAGAGCATAATGGGGACGACCCGTTGCCGTGAAGTTGGAACCTCGACTAACTAACTAACTAACAATGAAGCAGAGGATCAGGACAAGAAACAATAACTAACAACACAGCAGTCTGTGTCTGGCATATATTGGAAAATGTAGTCTCCTCACTGGCAATGCAATTAAAATTTAATACTCATGTCATGAGGCAGATAATGCTGAAAATAAGATGTCTGCTATTGAGCTGACAGTGAAAAATTAATACAAAATATAAGCAGGAAGCCCTGTGAAAGGCAACAAGCAGACACCAGCAAATGTTGTGCCCAGCCTTTGTCAACACACAAACAATACTTAACTAGGAAACTGAAATATCACAATAACAAGTAAGTAATCCACAATTTAAAATTGATTGATTGATTGATTGATTGATTTAAGAACCGACATCACAGCATTCGGGGCATTCCCATAAGCGCTCCGTCCCCATCCTCAGAAACCAGCAAAGAGTTCCAACCCCAATAGTACCATTAGCAATCTGATTATATGTGTGCCTCACCTTTCCTCTAAGCGTCGAGCATTTAATTAAAAAAACTGCACACAAAGCTTCTTCTAGTACATTCACCTTCTTCCTGAACATTCATCTTTGCCTTTGTAAAGTATGCTTCTCTTTGTAAAGTATGCTTCTCTTTGTAAAGTATCCTTCTCTTTGTAAAGTATTCTTCTCTTTGTAAAGTATCCATCTCTTTAAAATGTATCCTTCTCTTTGTAAAGTATCCTTCTCTTTGTAAAGTATCCTTCTCTTTGAAATGTATCCTTGTCTTTTAAATTTTGCCGGCTCTGTGGCGAATTGATTACAGATTCGTAATACCGCATTCAAAACACAGGAAATGTGGCAGCAGACCGGTTTGCGTTGGGTTTCATATAATGGTATTAGTGCTGGTTGTGCAGAAAGCAATGGCAAACTACTAAATGTAAACTTACCAAAAACTCACAAACAGCCAAAAAATACCGAGGTTGACTGTGATGTCTTTTAAAGGATATGCAACTAACTTTGAAACGTATATTTGTCTTGGACATTTATCTATATCCAGGACATTTTACATGATGAACACATACTCACAATGATAATGCTGACAGTTTCAGAGCGGAAAGGAATGTTCAAATTCTATTTAAAATCTATGCTGTTGTATACAAGTGAAAGATGGACAATAGGCAGACATGTTTGGAAACATCTAACAAAAGTGGAAATGTGGTTTCTGAGGAAAATGCAAAGAATACATTGAACCGACAGAAAAACAAATGGGCAGTCCTTAAGAAAATAAAACAGATGAAAGCCGTAAGTTGATTCAAGAAATTAGACACTCAACATTTTGTGGGCATGTTACGAGGAGAAATCAACTTTAAAAATGAGTGACAATTTGATGGGAACAGAGTCAATGAAGACAAAGAGATGAATACCTGGATAGCTTGGCTAAAAGGTGTAATTAGGACAAGAACACAGGCCTGATCCATGACTGGTGACTGTGTGAGATGGTGAACAGTGACCACTCAAGCTGATACGCACAACACATGATGATGATGACATATACACACACACACACATATATATATATATATTGTATATTTGTCTGGGACATTTCATCTTTAAACACAGATGCCTTAAACAAAATATTGCACTATTTCTTGCCTGGCATATTTCGCTGCATCTTGTCAGATGCATACTGCAGAGTTATATACTATATGAAATGAATAAATAATGAATACTTTGTCTGAAGTACTAAGTGCATAGTCGCTGATATTGTTTGACTATGGACGCAGGGAATAACAGAGTCCATGGGAATATCGATACATGAAGCCCATAAGCGGGCACTCTCCCGCTGTTTATACTTTACCTCGACACCGCAAGGTACAAGAGGAACATGATGAGATGAGATGAGATGAGATGGACTATGTTATCCCCAAAGAAGTCTATGATTTAACAGCAAATCCTTCTGTTTGCATAGCAACAGCTGGAATCACCTAATAGACAATGCTTTGATAAATATGAGCAATCAATTATTGTTTGTCGAAAACAGTATACGATATGCGTTTTGTTTGTTATCTCTATGATTGCTAATAAGTAAATGTTCTGTGATGGCCAAATTGACGTTTAATGATCTGATGACTGCACAGAGAGGCCTGAAGAATTCACTAAGGGAATACATTGTTTTGATGTTCTGAGGAGGAGCGGCTGGCCGAGAGGCTAGAACGCCGGACTCCCATTCGGGAGGCCCGGGTTCGATCCCTCGGTAAGGTGTCGGATATTTTTCTGTCGGGGGCAAAAAGAAAATCCTAACCTGCACAGTTCGCGGCGACTGCACTAGCCAGGCGGCCTTTATTCCTCAGGCTCAAAGACCCCTCTGCCAAACACCGCAAGGTACTATATTGGCAGTAAATGAAATGACAGATGTTCTGAAACACTGATCTTTGTCTGGGACCCCACTTTCTTCTGGAACATCCACTTGTGTTCTAGAAGATTCCCATGACCTTGTGCCAGTAATTTGTACCAGTAAATTAAGGAACCCTGTTACACATCTTAAGGCTCATTGGGCATTTGCTAAACCCATATTTGTGTAGACCATCCGTCACTCAGTGCACCCACTAATATGGCCAGTATCACACCGGCCACCTTTATTTCCCAGACATTTCCTGGTACCCAGTTGAGACTGAGTAGACCTGGAAGTACTGGTCAATTAAAAGACCCACCCTGTTGCAGAGTCAAACCCAAGATCACACAACCGGCAGGCTAGCCTCAGCTCCCAACCATGGACTTGCTCAGGATGTCATTTCTCTGTCTCTCTGCCTGGATCCTGATCATACGGACACCAACAAGAATCATTGTGTTCTTCATGTGACTACATAGAAATATCAGTTGGGAAACCCTTTGAGGCCACTAAGACAGTTCATAAATAAACACACATAGTATTGTTTGGCGCTCACAGAAGTGAGAAGAAGGAAGTAGAGACTAGAGGACGCACAAGACAACATAAAAATTGAAAGCTATAGTTACCGACTGGGATTCGAACCTGTCACCTCCAAATGATGACGGCACCTCGCTGCAGGAACAAGTGTACTTTGACGCATGACCAACTAGACACAGCTGGAAAGGTGTCTTCATTAGCCATGTCTATCATACAGTTGAACCCACGACTATGGAATATGGACAGAATTTGTATCTAACTATTGAGATAGCAACATATATTTATGAACTGTTTATGTGACTACAGCAAGCACAGTACAAGGTACAGGAATCCACCGACCTGCTTGAGATGTATGGCTGCACAACGGAGAGCTGTCTCCAGATCCTGGAACACTGGGATTCCATTCCTCTCTATAATGTCTATCAACACATTGCGGGCTCGCATGATGTCCTCGCGCTCCCTGACCAGGACAAGAGCGTGGATAGGTTAGTTCAGCATGAGCCTCACAACGCCCGCCACCTCAACTATCATCACAATCACCATCATCACCAGAACTATCTATGTCATCACAACTATCATCACATCACAATCAATACCACACATATAATTAAAATTACTACTACCACCATCAACAACACCTCCACCAGAACTATCAATGTCATCACAAAAATCATCACATCACAATCATTATCATAAATATAATCACATCACAATCATTACCACAAATATCATCACATCACAATCATTACCACAAATATCATCATATTACAATCATTACCACAAATATCACATCACAATCATTACCACAAATATCACCACATCACAATCATTACAACAAATATCATCAAAATCACAACCACAACTATCACCACCCACATCACCACCATTATTATCAACACCATCACCAACATCATCACTACCTTCTACACATTATCATCATCAACACCATATCCAACAATGCTGAATCTCCACAGAACCCCAATATCATGTCTAAAAGTGTTGTGAAGTTTAACTGTCTAGACTGCTTCAGCAGCTGAGGAATAATTGTCATGTGCCAATGATTTGAATTCATCAAAGGTAATATAAAAAATATGGCCTATACACTGCACGGTGATGCCAGACCAACACTGTATGTCACAGTCTTTGACACAATCAATCCCTCCCAGCGAGACACCAGCATTTGGGAGTGTCTAGTTGGTCATGCATCGAAGTACACTTGTTCCTGCAGCAAGGCACCGTCGTCATATGGAGGTGACAGGTTCGAATCCCGGTCGGTAACTATAGCTTTCAAATTTTATGTTGTCTAGTGCGTCCTCTAATCTCCACTTCCTTCTTCTCCTTCTATGAGTGCCAAACAATACTATGTGTGTTTATTTATGAAATGGTAAAAACAGCAATGGCAGTCTCGTGGCAGATTCTTCACATATTCTAGCTCCAAGTATAATAAATTGGGTGGGCGTTTCCCTTCCTGTCCTACTCAGACAGTTAAATCCTTGAAAATTGTGAAAAGAATCATGTATCCAATCCTAGGATTTGAACTGGGATCAACTGTCTTGACCATCAAGTGCACTAATCACTATGCCACCACCAATAGTAGACACCATGAATGATAGTTTTAAAAATATCAGCTTAGTCCCCGTCTGCCAGAATCATTCACTCAATCTGACAAACAAACAAACTTTTAAATACAGAAGCCACACACAATATGTTCCACGATTTATTGCCTGGCATATTTTGCTGCATCTCGTCATGTGTATACTTCAGAGTTATATATCATTTGAAGTGAATAAATTAATAATACTGGAACTGAAACAAATAAAACATATAGTCACAGGCTGCTTGCTTGCTTGTGATCGCTGGCTGTGAACTCCAGAGCGAAGTCCTGTATGTCGGATGAAGGCATCCTGTTGTCCAACATCAATGTGATGTCATACCGGACCTGAGGTTTGCGTGAGTATCCGTTGTCCCATGTCTGGCTTATTGGTATGCAGACTGGTGGTTCCTCGCCGTGCAGGCAGATACTCTCCGATTTCGGAGGAATTGTCACAGGTATTGTTCGAATATGGAATAACTGTTATCTCCACAGTAATTTTAAATTTAACACAAACTCTTTCTGTTTGCATAACACTAACTGGATCAGCTCTAATTGCTAACACCTCTCTATATTTGAGCAATAATGCCAGGCAAAACCCTGCAACATATCGTTTGTGACGTCTGTGTTTAAATTCACTAAGAGAATACATTGTTTTGAAACAAACAAATACAGATTTACCTTTCTGTGAAGTCCTGTCAGAAACCATTCCTTCAACCTGACACAGATTTACCTTTCTGTGAAGTCCTGTCAGAAACCATTCCTTCAACCTGACACACACAGATTTAACTTTCTGCAAAGTCCTGTCAGAAACTATTCCTTCAACCTGACACACACAGACACAGGCGTACCTTTCTGAAGTTTTCTCCATGGCAACCTCCTCTACTTCTGAGCTAAAGTTACTGAACACCACAATGATCTGTCTTCCGCAGCCTGGCATCAACAAATATACTCATCAACACAGTAAAACACATGTACTGATGAGTGCTAACAGAACAGGACAGAAGTAGATACTTGAGCATACACTGGACAACAACAGAGAAAGAAAGTTAAAGATATACGGGAGCTTCAAGGTTATAAGACCCGCAAGGTCACAGTAGCTGCCTGCCCAATGAGGACACTAACAACAAAATCATAATCATAGCAGCCAACTATAGAGACCTTGTAAGAGCATAAATACATTGTCAGATTTCCTAAGTATGCTCTGGCAAAACACAAGAAGTACAACCGCATATACCACACTGTCTGGTATACATGTAGAAAAGTCAATCACAGATGGTAGGTTGCATGGGGCACAAAGAGTTGTGAACCATACACATGAACCCACTTGTACAAAATAAACCTCTCTGAAAGAAACCCGGTAACATATATCACACTAACAGTTACCCCTTGACAATCATCAACTATTGATTGATTGATTGATTAATTTAAGAACCGACATCACAGCATTCGGGGCATTCCTACTGACTTTAGCCAGGACCCCGAAGGGACCTGTTGCCCAGGACGCTCGACGAGGACGCGTCAATAGGTCTTGGCCAGTATATAACCCGGCCCTGGTGCCTTGCAAACACCTCTGCGTCCCATCTTGACAATCATTAACTATAACATATATCACCATAACGGTTATCCCTTGACAATCAACAACTATAACATATATCACCATAATGGTTATCCCTTGACAATCAACAACTATAGCATATAACCATAATGGTTACCTCTTCACAATCACCAGCTATAACTTCTCACCTAATGGTTAGCTCTTGGCAATCATCAGCTATAACATATATCACCATAATGGTTACCCCCTGACAATCACCAACTATAACATACATCACCATAACAGTTAGCCCTTGACAATCATCAACTATAACATACATCACCATAACAGTTAGCCCTTGACAATCATCAACTGATCCTATACACCCCAGGACATCAAAATCACACCTCCACAAGGGCAGTGCTGTGTTGCCAGAGTAAACAACAGTAACAACAGAATACCCCCACCACGGTCACCTTGGCAACCATATCTGGAGATCCAGAATGAGCTACACCACATGAAGACCTTCACGTGTCACATGACAGTCCGGGGATGATGTCTTGGGATACAGCATCTAGTCCAACATGTCTGGACTCATGGGTTTACAGATATTTCAACATTGAAGAAAATACCAAACTATGGCTCATTGCTTATTCAGGAATATTTCCGTTATTTACATTACTGAACACTCAGGCCTCTGGTCATGTGTTGACACGGAGGTGGGGATATTTTTACCGACTCCCAGGATGACACAGCCTAAAATGGGCTTTCACTGACTCCCAGGATGACACAGCCTAAAATGGGCTTTCACTGACTCCCAGGGAGACACAGCCTTAAATGGGCTTTCACTGACTCCCAGGGAGACACAGCCTAAAATGGGCTTTGACTGACTCCCAGGGAGACACAGCCTAAAATGGGCTTTCACTGACTCCCAGGATGACACAGTCTAAAATGGGCTTTCACCGACTCCCACGACGACACAGCCTAAAATGGGCTTTCGCTGACTCCCAGGGAGACAGCCTTAAATGGGCTTTCGCTGACTCTCAGGGAGACACAGCCTTAAATGGGCTTTCACTGCCAGGGGGAGACAGCCTAAAATGGGCTTTCACTGACTCCCAGGATGACACAGCCTAAAATGGGCTTTCACTGACTCTCAGGATGACACAGCCTTAAATGGGCTTTCGCCAGACTCCCAGGATGACACAGCCTAAAATGGGCTTTCACTGCCAGGGAGACACAGCCTAAAATGGGCTTTCGCTGACTCCCAGGGTACACAGCCTTAAATGGGCTTTCACTGCCAGGGAGACACAGCCTAAAATGGGCTTTCACTGACTCCCAGGATGACACAGCCTAAAATGGGCTTTCACTGACTCTCAGGATGACACAGTCTTAAATGGGCTTTCGCCGACTCCCAGGATGACACAGCCTAAAATGGGCTTTCACTGCCAGGGAGACAGCCTAAAATGGGCTTTCGCTGACTCCCAGAGTACACAGTCTTAAATGGGCTTTCACTGCCAGGGAGACACAGCCTAAAATGGGCTTTCACCGACTCCCAGGATGACACAGCCTAAAATGGGCTTTCGCTGACTCCCAAGGAGACACAGCCTTAAATGGGCTTTCGCTGACTCCCAGGGAGACAGTCTAAAATGGGCTTTCACTGCCAGGGAGACACAGCCTAAAATGGGCTTTCACTGACTACCAGGGAGAGACAGCCTAAAATGGGCTTCAAAACATGTCTGGGGAAGTAAAGGCAAACAGCGAGATGACCACCACATCAGCCCTTGAGGGCAGACTGGTCAATAACATACGGGACCAGCACCACACACATACTACGTCTCAAGGCGTGTGAAACGTGTCCTTTACTGGTTGACCTTCATTGCTACACATCAATAAGTTAGTTTGGTTGTCTAGGTATGTAAGCGTGGCACTCACCAACAAGGTATGCGATCTCACACACCGCCACGACTGATCGCGTGTTGTTGTCTATCATGAAGAACTGTAGTGCTGCAAACTGTCAATAGAGAAATAATATACATATTTTAACATAACATATATCAGCACATATATATTTAAATATAACATATGTCAGCATATATACATTTCAATGTAACACATGCCAACATAAACATATTTCAATGTAACACATGCCAACATAAACATATTTCAATGTAACACATGCCAACATAAACATATTTCAATGTAACACATGCCAACATAAACATATTTCAATGTAACACATGCCAACATAAACATATTTCAATGTAACACATGACAACATAAACATATTTCAATGTAACACATGACAACATAAACACATTTCAATGTAATACATGACAACATAAACACATTTCAATGTAACACATGACAACATACACACATTTAATGTAACACATGATGACAACATAAACACATTTCAATGTAACACATGACAACATAAACATATTTCAATGTAACACATGATGACAACATAAACACATTTCAATGTAACACATGACAACATAAACATATTTCAATGTAACACATGATGACAACATAAACACATTTCAATGTAATACATGACAACATATTTTTTTTTTCCACGTTTCCATCCTGTTTCAGGATATTGTGGTCAAAATCAGCATCTTTCAGCTGTATGTTGATTCCTAGGCTAGATTACTCTCATCAGTACGCCATGACTTTCTGAGCAACCGGCTCCATACTCTCATAAGTCACAGGCGCGACTTGAACCGCTTCCAATTCTTGTGCGCTCACGTCAACAACGAGAGTATTCAGGGTTACGGAGAAAGCTGCTAACCCCTCGGCCAGGGAGACAACTTATACACACTTCAATGTAACACATGATAACATAAACACATTTTAATGTAACATATGACAACATATAAACATTTCAACATAACATAATAACATAGACAAATTTCAATATAACTTAAACAATGCATACACATTTCAATATTGCATATATCAGCACATACATACTTTAATATAACAGTAAGCACAGACACATTTTAACATATACCAACATATACTAATTTAAATGTAGCATATGACAATACACAGACACATCATTGTAATATATCACAACACATACATTTCAATGTAACATATGACAACATACATTTCAATGTAACATACATCAGCAGATATACATTTTAATATAACAGGTAAACATAGAAATATTTCAACCAAGCATAAACTAATATACAACATTCAGTTTACAGTATACATTTTTAATGGGCATTTTATTTTACTTGTAGTTTTGTTTTCACTTGCTGCCCCTCTTCTACTCTTTAGTATGAAGGTCATACAGACAGTTCTCCAGATAGACAACCCTCTATATAGTCAACCCTCCAGATATTCAACCTTCTGAATAGACAACTCTTCGGAAAGACAACCGCCTCGATAGTCAACCCTCAAAATAGACAACCCTCTGGACAGACAATCCTCCAGATATTCAACCTTCTGAATAGACAATCCTCCAGAAAGACAACCTTCTCAATAGTCAACCTTCCAGATAGACAATCTTCAAGATATACAACCCTTCAGATATACAGTCTTTCAGATACACAATCCTCCAGATAGACAACCCTTCAGATAGACAATCCTCCAGATAGACAACCCTCCAGATATACAACCCTTCAGATAGACAATTCTCCAGAAAGACAACCTTCCCAATAGTCAACCTTCCAGACTTCTTCAAGATAGACTACCCTCCTGATATACAACCCTTCAGATATACGGCCCTTCAGATAGGCAATCCTCCAGATAGACAACCCTCCAGACATACAACCCTCAAGATAATCAGATGAGACATGTTCTTTGAATTTCTGTCTTCATAGATCTGCAGTTAACCCTTTACCGCGCAAATCGTCCGAATGCGTCCTTACCCCGGAACGAGCAAATCGTCTGAATGCGTCCGAGCTACTACTAGCATTGTAAAAATGCAATTGTGTGGCTTTCGGAGATTTCCGATTGTCTACTTTCGGTTTCACGGATAGCTTGACAACGTTGCCGCCATTTGCAAGCGTGTATTATGAATTTGAACGGATTTTGTTTATAGTTTTCAGGGTTTTTATGCTTAGTTTTTCAAAACGGATTTTGACAATTCTTCAAGTGATAGTGGAGATTTCGCTGGGTTCAATTTAAGTGACATTTAAGTGCCCGAATTTGACTGAATCAGAGCTAGATATCAGTTATCAGTGATACGTTGCGTTAGCAGTCATGAGTCGGACTTTAAAGAAAGTGATTCTGATTCTGAAAATGTGTTTGTAAATTGCCATACAAATGACTGACAATCACAAACAATATGTTGTATTTTTGCAAATATTTGTGTTCATGTGTGGATTACCAGGAACATTCATGTAAGGAAAATACTCTGCATGCTTTTTACTTCATTTTGTTTTTTATTTAAGTAAAATCGATTGACTAACACCTTTTATGTGATGATTTTACTAACGTAACCCGAAATTTTACTGAACCTCAGAATTCTTCTTGCCCGTTCAGGGCTACAAAATGGACAAACGTCTGCCCTGTAAAGGGTTAATGACTAATGAAGAGCATGTTATACCCACAATGCTGCATCATCCTATCAAATCAGAAAAAGAAAAAAAAACAAGAGATGAACTTACATTCTTAGCCCTGTCTTCTAGCTCCACCAGTTCAGGTCTCCAAGTATTCACTTGCTGTTTGATTGGACAAAGAAAGAATGATATGCAAATGAAGTATATCAAAGTGGAGCACACAACATATGACAACAAACAAACAAACAAGAGAACAAACATTTTGCTGGAGCTAGGACTAGAGATAACAATGAAGACTGTTTGTTTGTTGTCATGACAACCTCCATACCATTGTTGGTGTGAGGTGGGAGATTGTTCCTGGGCTGCTTGTCCAAGCTGTCACCATGTATTGTGTGGGCCAGGCTTCAAGTGAATCAAACACACATCCTACGATGTGCACGATGGGCATTCTGACCCTCAGCCACTCATTCCTTAATGTCTGTACGGATGCTATTGGTTGATATGAAATGTTATTGGCTGAAATAAATTGTTATTGAACGTTATTGGCTGAAATAAATTGTTAGTTAGTTAGTTAGTTAGTTAGTTAGTCGACAGATCATCCTCGTTGCACATCGAACCATTCAGTCCATAAGTGCTCGGATCCCCTCCTCAGCAAATCCCGCAGCGTGTAGCGGCTAACGATGCCAGTTCTGTGTTGGTTTATCAATCTTCTTTGGTTTCCTGCGTTTCTTTTAATTTGCTGCTCCCGCAGTCTGGCCATTGTTGTAGATTCACAGTCATCACTTGGTTCTCGCAAAAGTCTCACTTCTCGTAGAGCATTCAGAATGTCAGCCTGGTCCATGGCGCGTCCGCCCTCCACAGTAGCCTCACCTGCGAGCTTGTCAGCCCGCTCATTTCCTTGTACTCCCGCATGACCTGGCACGAAGATGAAACTAATCATTGCCAGCCGAGACCGCTTCAGAGGCAGCAACCATTCTCTTCGGATCGACCCCTCCTCTATCCTCTTGATCATGTTCATTGAGTCGCTAAGGAAACAAGCCCTAGTGAATGTCTGTGTCTCGAGCCATGTTATTGCTTTATTTACTGCCATGACTTCCATGGTCAGGCTACTTGTGGTTTCAGTGAAAGCACCAGAGTCCTCCTTCACAATTCTCCCCCCGGCCCGAGCTGTAAAGGCCCATGAGCTTCTCACATGTCGGACGACCGACCCATCTGTGTAGATGACCGCGTCACCGTCTAGCGAATTCTCGAAAATCAACGCTTGTACTTCAGCCTCAACAGCAGCCGGATTTTCTTGTCTGCATTTTCTATCTAGTTGGATGCAAACTGAAAAAGATGTGCAGAAGTCTGTTGGCACTTGCACCCACTCCTCGCCAGGTTCTAAGTCCTCAAGTGAACACACCTGTTGAAGAATGTCTTCGGCTTGACCCATCCACGACCGTCCTCTTTTTAACCTGCTGCCCTTCACCTTCCTAATTTCACTATGCAGTGGATGTTGTGTGTTTGCGTTAATTCTGAGGTAGGCGCGTGCCCTGCAAACTTGTATTCTCTCTTCAATGGTTGGAAAATCAAGAAGGTAGCGCATCGCCCTGCATGCTGTATCTCTTGTACATCCAAGAATAATGCGCATAGCTTCATTCTGTATCCTTTCCATCCTTTCTATCTGCTTATGGCTGAGAGTCAGGATTGCCATTGCATACTCCAAAACAGACATGACCAGCCCCTCGTACAGAAGACATAGATGGCGCTGCTCTCAGTTTGCTGCCGCCATCACCCGCATCGCTGCCAAGCCCCGCTTGGCCTTTGTTATCACCTGGTCTATGTGCACATTATAAGCAAGGCTTCGATCAAACCGTATCCCCAGGTAATTCATTGCCTGCGTTCTTTCCACCGTCTCTGAACACAGCATTACAGTTGGTGTTGGATTGTTGACAATATGATTATTCAACGAGAACCAAGTCACTGTTGCCTTTGTTGGGTTGACCATTGCCCCAGCTTCTTATATAAAATAAATATTATTAAATTATTAAATTAAATAAATTGTTATTGAACGTTATTGGCTGAAATAAAATGTCGTTGAATGTTACTGGCTGAAATGAAATGTTACTGGTTGAATTGGCATGTTATTGTATGCTATTGGCTGAAATGTTATTGTATGTTATTATTGGCTGATATGAAATGTTGTTTATGTTATTGGGTGATATGAAATGTTTTTGTATGTTACTGGCTGAAATGAAATGTTATTGTATGTTATTGGCTGATATGAATTGTTATTTATGTTATTTGTTGATATGAATTGTTATTTATGTTACTGGCTGAAATGAAAAGTTATTGTATGTTATTAGTTAATATGAATTGTTATTTATGTTACTGGCTGATATGAAATGTTACTGGATATAAGAAGAAGGAGGAAAAGGAACTGGAGGAGAAAGGGAATAAGAAGATGATGACGATGATGACTAGAATATAAAAGGAAACGTTTCCCTTTGATGATTGGAATATAAACAGAACAATCACATTTTTACCTTTGATGAATGGAATGTAAAAGGAATATTTCAAAAACTGTTCACAATTAATCTCAAAATATTAACAGATTAAAAAGGAAACAAACTTACCGGATTGTAGAATGTGATTTTTTCTTTTTTGAGGAAGGGGATAGCGGTCTCACTGCGCCACTTGGAGGGCTGCAAGCTGCATCCACAAGAACCACCCAAGAACACTTGAAAATTGGCCAGACTCTCTGAGGGACAGACATGATCTGCATGTACGAATGCTGGTGATGTCATGTATTATGATGTCATGTATTATGATGTCATGGGTTGTAGTTATTATGCCTTTTGTGAAGCACAACCTAACAAACTATCATCTGTCAAGATATCAAGGTCAGTCATGTATTAATGACCAGCACCTTGCCGTCTTGACAGATGATAGTTTGAAAAATGGAGTTATATCTCTCTATAACACAAAGCCTGGGCTGAGTTTAGAGATCATGTGTTGCCCTTGCAGCATGATCCCTCTGTCGGCCTGTCTAGTGTACTCCAGAGGAAAGGTAAACCAATACGTCTGGAACAAGACAAGCTGCAGAAGCTGCCAGATCAGCAAAGCAATGCTCTAATTCATGTATTATGTATTAAGAACAAGACAAGCTGCAAAAGCTGCCAGATCATCAAAGCAATGCTCTAACTCATGTATCATGTATTAAGTAATATGACACAATTATATATCTGCAGATAAAATTAAGTATGGTATGTCACTGGTGGACCCTGTAGTGCACTGGCTTAAAGGGTCATGTGTTTGAATCCTGATCAAGCTTGTATTTTAAAAAAAATATTAACTTGGGCTGTCAGATGGACCCAATCTTAAAACTGGGAGCCAGAAAATGTTCTGGAATGTTGGACATCGCAAAGAGTAGGCCATAATGCTGCAGCCTCTCCAAAATTGTTAGAGAAAACAAAACCTACCCATAGGTAGATATCACCCATGACCTTGATTGGAACCTGTCTAGAAGAAGCACACCTGACACACATGCAGGCCGCGGCCAGGCACACTAACCTCTGAAGTACATAACTAAGGTGTGACACATCCCCGCGAAAGAGGATCCATGAAGAAGAAATGAAGGGTTCCAAATGTTGCTGTATGTAGCCGAGGCGCGGTGTTGGGGTGAGCGCCCAACATTGCTTAAATACCTCAATGGCTCGTGAATACATAACCTATGCAGCAAAAGTCCAACTCCTGGCCTTCACGCGGCGGACCTGTTTAAACTAACAGGAGAAGGGGCGACGGCGAATCTCTGGCGCCGGAAAATAACCAGTATGCTCTAGATGTGTATGCACGTACATGCATGCGCAGACAGGTGTGTGCGCGTGTACACATCTACACTCGAGTGAGACCACAGTCTGCTCTAGCAAAGAAAGGTGCTGAAGTCGGAGGCAACCAGCCAAGAGGCGCACCACAGAAATCAGGATGCCACGCAATCACGCAAAATGAAATATGTCGACTACTGCTTATCGTTATGGTGCTCGCCCTGCTTTGGACCCCCAGGCAGGTGCAGTGCCGGGCCCTATGTCTCGAAAGGGTCCAACCCCAACTACTGGAGGTCCTTCTCAGATGTCCTGTGGAGCCAGGGGACATGAGAATAGGATGACTGGCCTTACCAAACGAAGACTTAAAATAATGCACTGGAATGCGGAGGGAGTCAGCAACAAAAAAATAGAATTAGAAAAAATCTTGGACCAAGAAAAAGTAAGCATATGTTGCTTGCAAGAAACTCACCTCAATGAAAATATAGCCTTCAAAATCAGAGGCTACCAGTGTTACCGATCTGACCGAAAGGACAGGCGAAAAGGTGGGATACTGACCCTTGTAAGAAATAACATCATGGCTTCCCAAATCAAAGTCTACATGGAAGGGGCTGAGTATCAGACACTTAAACTTAAGACAGGTAATACAGATCTACATCTGATCAATTACTACTGTCCAAGTGACCGCCCACAGGCATTGGACACACTACCACTAAAAGAAAAAATGATTGTGTGTGGCGATTTCAACAGCCACTCGCAGAGCTGGGGCTATGATCACATGGACCAGAGAGGAGAGAGACTGGAAGACTGGCAGGATGAGAATAGATTCATCTTGGTTAACAAGCCGTCCGACCCACATACTTTCTACTCGAGATCATGGCACTCTACAACTACACCTGACCTGACTCCAGACCTGGAGTGGAACATTACACGAATTGTTGGGAAACAACTTGGTGGCAGTGACCATCGGCCAGTCTTTCTAACCGTAGAAAATGAGCTTGTAAGTGAAAGCAGCACCCTCTCGAGGTGGAACTACAAGAAAGCAGACTAGGCAATCTACAAGCATCGCACCAGCATATTGGTTAGAAACCTGAACACTGAGAAAGACATAAATAAAGTAGTTGAAGAGTTTGGGAAATGCATACTACAGGCAGCGCGAGAAACAGTACCAAGAGGAGCCCGTAAACAATATAAACCCTACTGGAGTAGTGAACTGGAACAGTTGCATAATGATGTTGAAGTGTGTAGAAAGCAAGCAGAGGCCACACCCAGCCAAGAGCACCACAATAAATTCCAGCATGCAAAAGCCAAATTTCAAAGGGCCAAGCTGCAGGCTAGACGGAAAAGCTGGCAGGAGAAAACGGAGTCTCTGAACTTTGAAAGAGACACAAGGAAATTGTGGAAGCTAATAAAACAGCTTAATGACGAGGACACAGGGAGAAACTCAAAAATTGCGCTACATAAAGATGGAAAAATCTTAACAAGAAAGCAAGCAGCTGACCATTTTGCGGACTCATTCGCACAAGATAGCAATATCAAAATTAGTCCAGAGAAACAACAAGAGATTCGAGAGAAACGACAACATACAGGACAGAAGGAAATAGTACATGAGGTTCTGGAGGCACCCATCACAATCAGCGAACTGGAGCTAGCCATATCAAAACTGAAAATGAGAAAGTCACCAGGAGCTGATGGTATCTCCAATGAAATGATCAGGAACCTAGGAACAGAGGCCAAAACAAAGCTGTTGCAGATCTTCAATAACAGCTGGACCTTAGGCAGTGTTCCACAAGCCTGGAGAGAAGCAATCATGATACCCCTCCTAAAATCAGGGAAAGATGGTTCCATTGCCTCTAGCTACAGACCAATTAGCCTCACCAGCTGTCTCTGCAAAACACTGGAGCGCATCATCAATCACAGACTGCAGTGGTACATTGAAAGTAAAAACATCCTTGTGCCACAGCAGGCTGGCTTTAGGCAGTGCTACTCTACGGAAGATCAGACAACCTACCTCTCTCAAGAAATTGAGGATGCATTCCAAGAGAAGAAGCTGGTGCTTGCGGCATGGACAGATCTGAAAACAGCCTTTGACAAAGTCTGGAAAGAAGGTCTGATGAAGAAACTGAGAAACTGCAAAGTCAATGGAAGAATGTACAAATGGGTGAAAGCATACTTGCACAACAGAAGAGCCCGAGTACAGATAGACGGACTCAAGAGCAAGAAAGTACTACTGCGTCACGGTGTCCCCCAGGGCGGAGTCTTGTCCCCCACACTTTTTCTAATCTTCATCAATGATCTTGTTGCTCACCTACCGCATGGAATTAAAGCGGCAATGTACGCCGATGACCTGGTTCTATGGAGCACAAATGAATATGCATCAGTGGCCACCAGATTGCTACAAAGAGCTGTAGATACATTTGCTGCATTAGCAAATAGATGGTGTGTCAGCATAAACACTGACAAGTGCAGCACCACCCTATTTACCCTCTCTCCAAAACAAAAGGCAGGGACCATCCAGATAAATGGAACTTCCCTAAGAGAAGATAAAGAACCAACATACCTTGGAGTAACATTTGATGGCAAGCTGACATGGAGAAAGCACATCAACAAAGCAGTAGCAAAAGCCAGAAGGAAAATAGCCATCCTGAGAAAGCTAAGTGGAACCACATGGGGAGCCAGTACGAAAATACTTAGCAAAGTTTACCAACAGAGCATACGACCACACCTGGAATATGGGTCAACTGCGTGGTGTTCAGCATCAAAAACCACACTACAAGAGCTGGACAAGGTGCAAAATCAAGCACTTAGAGTCACCACAGGAGGGATGAGATCAACCCCTATAGTGGAAATGGAGAAGATGGGGAGGACACAGGCACTGAGTGAGCACAGAGATACGAAAACGCTAATACAAGCAGAAAAGTTCCTCAGCTTGCCAGGACACCCTATGAAGAACAGATTTGAAAACCTAGCTATGGGGCGGTTGAAAAGAAGTAGTTTTATCCACCAGGCCAAACGACTCTGCAGAGAAACCACTGATCTGCCCACAGTTGGTATCCCCCTAACAACTATTCCAGAGCGAACTCCATGGAAAGATGAGCATAGACTATCGTTACAAATCCAGACAAAAGTGAGAGGAATATTTGACAAGGAAGAACAGAACAGTGTGCAGCGCAGAACAGCCACTCTCAGCTTCCTTGATGAAGAATACCCACAGGATCTCTGGATCCGAGTCTACACAGATGGGTCAGCACAAGATGCTGTTCGAAATGGAGGAGCGGGAGTGTACATAGAATACCCAAATAATACTAGGGACACAGCCAGAGTACCGACAGGAAAGTACTGCCATAACTATGATGCCGAAATTGAGGCAATCAAGATAGCAACAGAGAAATTACTAAATAACAGCAATGGTACACAACCTGTGGTGCTACTAACAGATGCAAAATCAGTACTCGAGGCGCTCCTCTCTGGGAAATTGCCAGTACTAAGGACACTACTTTCTGAACTTAGCAGTCAGCATAAAGTCACCATACAGTGGATACCATCCCACTGTGGAGTACCCGGAAACGACAGAGCTGATCAATTGGCTAAGGAAGGAGCCAAAGAAGAACAGCCTGATGTGCCCGTTACATACCACCAAAAGAAAATAATGATCAAATCAGTCAGAAAGCCACCAAAACCTGCTCAAGATGACTACCACGTTATGGACAGACCAGAACAAGTCATTATTCTGCGCCTCAGAACAGGACACAATAGATTACGCAACCACATGTATACAAAATTCAAGATTGGTGAAACAGCCATGTGCACATGTGGATTGGCGTCGCAGACAGCAGAGCACATACTCCAAGACTGCCCAAAATATAACATATCTAGGCAAACCTTCTGGCCTAGAGAGACGACAGTGGAAGATAAACTCTATGGACCACTGTGTGAACTGAAAAAAACAGTTCAATTCATGCAAGAGACGACATTGCAGATATAGACATATTTCAAGCGAACGAAAGAAGAAGAAGAAGAAGAAATGAAAATATACCTTTTCTGATTCTGCGAACCACAAATCCAGCACTTTTGTTTTTGATGACCGACTTGGGCAAGGCAGGCGAGGCACTGAAATGACAAATGACAGAATTAACACACAACCCGAACAGGTCAACCATCACTGCCTGCAGAACTACTTTCATGTCTTGGCTGCGACTGCCATGTTGGCAAACATCTGATCACTGTTATTTTCACACGAGAGAGTAGCATTCTTTCATGCCATAATTGTCCTCCTCCTTGTAGGTGACAGCTTCTGCTGCTGCCTGATCTTCTTAACCTTCATTCATTTGTAAAAGGATATTGCTTGCGTAGCTCTTGCTTACAGCCCAGCAATTTAGACATTAGCACAACAATATTAGTACGTAGTTTGCCCTCTCTTAAACTCCCACGCCTCAATATTACAAATACCAGAGACATCTGCAGTAAAGATGAACAAACATTATACAAGATAACATTAATTTATTCATTCAATTCAAGTCTTCTTCTATCTTGAGATGGAGACATACTTAAAAGTCTTCTTGAGTATAGTGTCTACCAACCTAGAGTGTAGTTAATTAAGTCTTGTTTAGTGTGTTCTTGTGTACTTTAGAGTACAGTATGCAGCAGCAGAAGATAATATTACCATTTTGTGTGTTTTCTTCTGTAATTTAGAGAGCAGTGCGAAGAAGAATAGGAAGATAACATTAAAAATGGACATAGACAACATTAAAGAATGGATATAGACAACATTAAAAAATTGATATAGATAACATTAAAGGATGGACAGAGATAACTTAAACAATACTCAGAGATATCATTAAAGAATGGACATAGACAATATTAAAGAATGGATATAGATTACATTAAAGAATGGAAAGAGATAACATTAAAGAATGGTCAGAGATAACATTAAAGAATGACCAGAAGTAACATTAAAGAATGAACAGAGGTAACATTAAAAAATGGACAGAGGTAATATTAAAGAATGGACATAGACAGTATTAAAGAATGAATATAGATTACATTAAAGAATGGAAAGAGATAACATTAAAGAATGGGACAATATTAAAGGATAGAAAGAGATAACATTAAAGAATGGAAAGAGATAACATTAAAGAATGGAAAGAGATAACATTAAAGAATGGACAGAGGCAACATTAAAGAATGGACAGAGGTAGCATTAAAGAATGGACAGAGATAACATTAAAGAATGGACAGAGATAACATTAAAGAATGGACAGAGATAACATTAAAGAATGGACAGAGGTAACATTAAAAATGGACAGACGTGACATTAAAAATGGACAGAGATAACATTAAAGAATGGACAGAGGTAGCATTAAAGAATGGACAGAGATAACATTAAAGAATGGACAGAGGTAACATTAAAGAATGGACAGAGGTAACATTAAAGAATGGACAGAGGTAACATTAAAAAATGGACAGAGATAACATTAAAGAATGGACAGAGGTAACATTAAAAAATGGAAAGAGATAACATTAAAGAATGAACAGAGATAACATTAAAAATTGGCAGAGATAACATTAAAGAATGGACAGAGATAACATTAAAGAATGGACAGAGGTAACATTAAAGAATGGACAAAGATAATGTCAAAGAGCTGCAAGGAACCTAATAGATAAGATAGAAGTAAAACTATGGAAATAGACCTAGACAGGATCAGGAGAACATAGCTATATAGGAAATAGGGACAGAAGGGACAGAAGCCCAAGTGAGAACTGTAAATAGTTCTCCGACTGGACACACTCGTGTCCAAACAGGGGACACTGTAAGACGTGAGCTGGAGATGCCCACAATAGAGTGGGGAAACCCGCATCACGAGAAGTGCCTACGAAACACCAGTAACTTTAAACAGTTGACCAGTTACTAACTGCGTGCTGGAACTCCGAGCACGCAAACTAGCTGATGCACGAAGAGCCAACTGATCGTGGTTGGACACGCCACGAAGATAGTCAGACCAGGACTGGACAGCGTAGAAGACAGACGGAAGTATTCGCTGTGAATACTTTGTTGCTTACAAAGGACAATAGCAATAGTTGTGACTTAGGCTTAGCTTCGATAGATATTACCATCGACATCACCTTTCATATAACATCATCGCGATATACCATGATGTGTATTACCGATGTGATTATCCGCTCGCAGAGCTACTGTACAACTAGCAAATAAAACTATTATATTTGTATCCTTGTGTACGTTCTCATTTCGTGTGGTACAAAGAGGAATCCTTGTATGCCTGTCAAAGTTAAGTTGTTGACAGATAACATTAAAGAATGGACAGAGATAACATTAAAGAATGGACAGAGGTGACATTAAAATGGACAGAGATAACATTAAAGAATGAACAGAGGTGACATTAAAAATGGACAGAGATAACATTAAAGAATGGACAGAGGTAACAAATTGTTCACTAAAGGTTACAGATCAATGTAATTTGATGGCAGGTACCGCCTTTAGGGTGACCAGTGTTAAGTCTTCATATATCCTAGGTCACTGCAAACTGAAGTGAGTTGCCAGTTCCCTTCTTTGTTGCCTTTCCATCCCAGACAATTCCAAAATTGATTCGCTACCCATTTTATAAGGCTGGATGGGAAAAACATAGTTGTGCAATTGATGGAGATTGGACCTAGACCACAACAAGCAAAAAACAATTCTTCCCCAACAATTGATCTCAACTACGAACTCACCTGACAACCCACAGATGGGGTTGAGGGATAGAATCAGAAGAATCCAATACAATGATGAAATAATCAAATTAACAATGTGCTTCAAAGATAATCAAATATGACGACATTCACAAAATCAAAGGAGGCAGATGATTACACAACTTACCTTAATCTCATAATAATGCTGCAACTCATCAACAAGAACGCAAAATTCACCGAAAGTTACGTGATCAGCATCACATGGGCTTCCATACTCCACAGCGCAGTGAACCATCTCTTGAACTACAAGAGAAAACAGACAGTACAACTAGAGACATCACACCATCACCATCATTACGTGCCCCACCAGCTGGCTTAGGCGTTCTTGTCTCTACACAGATCTCGGTCTTTGGTATTCTGGATGTACTCTGCTGATAATATTCCTCCATGCTATCATCTCAGTCCATCCACAATCTTTTTTCTCAGTCTGCCTCTACCTTTTTTCCAAGTAATTTTTGTTGTTGTCACAATGTTCTCCAATGCCTCTCCTTCCATCACATTACCAAAGAATGCTATTTGTCTATTCCTTATTGTTGTATATATTGTTCTCCTTACATTAGCCTATATCAGACAATCACTGTTAGTTACTCAGGTAGTCCAAGGTATTCACAAAATTCATCTCAGGAACCACATCTCTGTTGCTTCCAAGCTCCTCCTAAATTGTTCATTCAATTCCAAGATCCACTACCATATAGCAATAGAGATTCTATATAACATTTCAGCCCTCTCCTTCTGACATTCAGTGACAGTGACTGACTGCATCAGAGACTTCTCATGACAAACACATCTAAACACATCATCATCATCATGTGGCTGGCCACTGGCAGAATGTCGCTCTCATTATGGCATGCTGGGAGTCAGCATGGCTGAATGAATAAGAGCGCTCACTCGTAAACTTCTGGTGTGCTGATGCTGAGATAGCGGGTTCAACCCCAACACCAATCAGTTGGACTAACATGTTGACTTCTTGTCCTTGAGACTGTAAGAAGTATGGAAAAAAAAAAGAGAGAGAGAGAGAGAGAGAGAGAGAGAGAGAGAGAGAGAGAGAGAGAGAGAGAGAGAGAGAGAGAGAGAGAGAGAGAGAGAGAGAGAGAGAGAGAGAGAGAGAGAGCAAACGAAAAAAGATAAAAGGAAATTTATAGGGCATATTAATGTCAATGATGGAATTGAAAAAAATATGTACTCATCCACAAATACACCACTGTGTGAACCTACCCACAAGCCATCCTGCCCTCAAGGAGGCAAACAATTAACACCTGTTTATATTATCATGGCAGCTCTGTGGTGAAGGAGTTACAGGTGCAATTCATAATCCTGCATACCACGCTCAAAACACAGCTGCAGGTGATTTGGCAGCAGACAACCTCGTGCTGGTTTTCATCAGAAAGCAATGGCAAACTACTGAACATAAACTTGCCAGGAAATCACAAACGGCCCCAAAAAATGCTGGGGTTGACTGCGACGTCCGGTGAAGGATTTGCAAATAACATTTATATTATCATGCACATTCCTTTGGACTGTGAGAAAGTAAGCTCCGTTTCCCTGGCTGTTTTTCCTATTTATATTAACAGAGTGGCCAGGTGTGATGACAAAACAATATTTCACAGCACCATATACAACTTACTCTGAGAATGTGAAGGGTAAAGATCAAGGTCATTGAAGGCTTTCCTGAGATTGCTGGACTGGATTTTGTCACCGCTGTCATATTTCTTGAACACAGAGTACAGGTTCCTGAAACAGGCAGTTAACATTAAGTCAATAACTTGAATATAGTAATACCCTTCTCTAATTTGTGCCACCAGCTTCAGGTGGAGGAGTGCAAGTGGGAGGGTACAAGCCTTATCCTAGTGCGAGGAAATGCAACCTAATGACTATAAGTCATGGCAGGGCAGACCAGGCCCTAAGCCTTGGTCGGCAACTGGTCTATGATGGAAGCTCCAACAGGTGGACAGTTAGAGCATTGCTTTGCTGATCTGGCAGCTTCTGCAGCTTGTCTTGTTCCAGATGTATTGGTGTTGCCTTTCTTCTGGAGTAAACTAGACAGGCCGAGAGAGGGATCATGCTACAAAGACAACACATGGTCTCTACATTCAGCCCAGGCTTTGTGTTATGGAGAGGTACAACTCCATTTTACAAACTATCCTCTGTCAAGGCGGCAAGGTGCCAGTCAGTCCCTTCTGTGAAATGTGGATAAATGTGAATTTGATTACACACATGTCTGGTCCAGACAAGTGTGTATATATATATATATATATATATATATATATATATATATATATATATATATATATATATATATATATATATATATATATATATATATATACAAACCAAGACCATGGGGCCTCTCCGCATGTTTGTGTAGAAGGGGAAAGACAGAACAAGACTGTGAGGTCTGTCTTCTTCCAGGAACCACACCTTCCTTTACTGTTCCTCTCATCTCATCTTGCTCCTCTTGTACCCTGACTGAGGTGTCGAGATAAAGCATAAACATTGGGATAGTGCCTGTTTGTAGGTTTAATATATTGAGGTTCCCCATGGACTCTGTTATTCCCTCTGTCCATCGTTTACATTACCTCTGCTTCTGTTTCCATTTGATCTGTACATCACTGCTTGTTGTGGTATACTGGTAGTTGGTAGCCTAGCTCGCCAACAATTGTAAATTTGATGTTGCCAGAGTATTACAGTTTCTGAGACATGATACAGTTTATGGGGCAGTTTTCTTTGATGCTGATATGTTGTAAAATGTCAGTTTTCTTCTTCTTCCTGACCCACAGCATTCTAACAACTTTTCTGTAACATGTTAATTTAAATAAAAAGTTTGTTGCGTATACTTTACAGGCCGTCACAGTCAACACCAGCATTGCTTTGTTTGTGATCTCTTGGCAAGTTTACTTTCAGTAGTTTGCCATTGCTTTCTGAACAACCGACACTCATATCATTTATAAGAAACCAACGTAAGGCGGTCTGCTTCTGCTGCCAAATTGCTGGAAGCTGTGTTTCAAACATGGGTATAGGGCATTACAAACTGCATCCATAACCCCTTTGCCAACATTAAAAAGCCTCGATAAATCAGACATACACTTCTGAAATCATTGTCTCCAAGGCTGTGTCACTCTACACCCAATGGTAGAAAAAACAAAACGAAACAAGTCTATGAGGTATCTATATATCTCAGGGTCGAAGCAGCAAGCTACAAGATCCCTCTATATACCTGCACATTTGTCAAATCTACGTATATAAATAACTCTACCTAATTATTGTGCTGACGTGTTAAATTCTTTAACTGCAAAATCTTTTTTAGAAGCATATCTCATACAGATTATATTCTTAGATTACACAAATTTTATCAACTGATTTTATCAAGACAAAAGCCGCATCATTTACGCAGTAACCTGAGTGGCTATGAGCAAAACATGTGACCTAGTGATGTCATTGGATATCTAAAATATCTGCAATGCTATCAGTCAAGATCTAGGTCAACATTTATCAGTGAAAGCCATGCTGGGAATGCATACAATGTGGTCTGACGAGTGTCATTGCTATTTTTAGGAGCCCTCTGGCGTGTGTTAATGTTTCAGCTATCCATCTATCATTCCCAAATTGTTCTCCTCTTCATCCTTCATTCATCATCACCAAGTGCCATGCCAGCTGGTGTGGGTGTTCATGTCCCTCCAAAGATCTCGGCCTTTGGTGTTCTGTATCAACTCTGCTGATGATATTCTTCCATGTCACCGTCTCAGTCCATCCAGGATTATTTCTCTTGGTCTGGCTTTTCTTCTCTTCCCTTTGATCTTTCCAGTTGTCATGATATTCTCCAATGCCTCTCTTCTCATCACATGACCAAAGAAAGCTGCTTGTCTCTTTCTTATTGCTGTATATAATGTTCTAGTTTCATTAGTCTCTTTCAGGCAATCATTGTTAGTTACTCTGGCAGCCCAAGGAATTTGAATAAAATTGTTTCAGTAACCACATCTCTGTTGCTTCCAAGTTCTTCTTAATTTATTCATTTACATTTTAAGATTCTCTGCCATACAGCAAAAGAGGTTCTATATAGTATTTCAGCACTCTCAGTGACTTATTGCATAAGATACTTTTCATTTTCTGAAGTGTTGCCTGCCCTATTCTATTCTTAATCTCTGTTGTGCATCTTCCATCTGATGTTAAAAATGCCCCTAGGTATTTAAAAATTATCCACCTGGTTAAGAATTTTCTCTTCTATTTCCATTTCACATTTTCGTGTCACCTGTTTCTTTGATATCACCATTGTTATTGTTTTCTTGATATTGTCCAATAATTGTTGTAGATCTTTTGCATTATCCATGTCAACACTGTGTCATCTGCTTAGCGTAGATTGTTTATATTATAACCTCCACTAGATTTCATCCTTCATTAGCATATAATAACTGCCTTCCTTCTCTTTCTCTCCATCATCACCCTAATTACCACTACAATCACACCTTTAACTCCTCCTCCAATATCATCATTACAGACATAAACATCTTCACTTCCTCTACACCACAATCATGATCACCATTATAATCACCCCTTGTATCCCCTCCTCAACCATTATTACCATCAACCTATCAATACAATCATGATCACCATTATAATCACCCCTTGTATCACTCCTCAACCATTATTACCATCAACACAATCATGATCACCATTATAATCACCCCTTGTATCCCCTCCTCAACCATTATTACCATCAACACAATCATGATCACCATTATAATCACCCCTTGTATCCCCTCCTCAACCATTATTACCATCAACACAATCATGATCACCATTATAATCACCCCTTGTATACACTCCTCAACCATTATTACCATCAACACAATCATGATCACCATTATAATCACCCCTTGTATCCCCTCCTCAACCATTATTACCATCAACGCAATCAGAAGAACCCTGCAACACAGCCACCACAGAGACGTCACTTTGGAACCAGATCAGAAGGAAAGTCTCAGCTCTGACCTCAATCCCATGCAAGCCCTTATCAGGGCCCAAATGACCTTGATTGTCTGCACCTCGGCGATAAGAGTTAAAACTCAGTCTTCCAGATGACTCACCAACCAACCGCACATGCAGGAGCCAATAAACAGACAGTGGGTTGTTTAAATGGGTTAATGATATCACTGCACTTAATCAGCCATACACTCCTTGACCCCTCTATCTTACCCCTGTCAAGGGTCCTTGTGGGCTAACCTCCACAATTAACCCCTTTACCGTGGGAAAAAATTATTTTTTTTGTTATGCAAACTGTGTATTTTTTTTCTTTCATAATTTGATATGTTATGTTGTCCTGGCAAAATAAAATGTTTTTTTAAGTGAAAATGAGTTGTCTTTTAGAAATTGTGAGGAAAATAAGAAATGTTCTGTACTAAATGGTACTGTTCAATAACGAACTAAACTGATACGTATATTAGATGTCAATTGTTTTTAGTAATTATACTTGGTGTGGTAAACACCAAAACATGGAGCTGCACATAGTGCTGTGTCACACTCCGGACAGTAGTATCGTGTCTCTTTACGAAATTTTCTCCCATCGGGACCGGGTCTGTTGCAACACACTTTACATCTTTTTTTGTTCTTTCGTACCTTTTTTTTCTTGTTTACTGTCCACTTTCACTTTTGGCATCACTTTTTATCTTCCGCTGTTGAACTGGCTGTTGGATTAGCCGCCCTATGCATTTCCTATGCTATTTTTGTACTAACACGAGTTTACTCGGGACGCACGGCACACAGAAGACTTTTACATCTGATGACGAGTTAACTCGTGATGCACGGTTAAAGCCAACAATTTTTATGACGAGTTAACTCGTGACACACGGTAAAGGGGTTAAGAAAAGTTCACATCACATGTATGAGCATTTCAATACTGGCTCAATATACAAATGCTTATCTTTATCAGTTACACTGACAACCCTCAAACTCATCAGATTATGGTCAGTGTCACAAGGTGTACATGGTTAAAAGCATAGCACTTTTGACAAGAAATAGACTGGCAGGTATTGACTGGCACTCACAGAAGTACAGGAAACAAGTAGGGATCGGAGTGTTAATTAATACTTGCAAATTTATTTTGCAAGCTAATTCAATGGCCTGACTACCAAATGTTTGTGAGCTAATTCAATGGCCTGACTACCAAATGTTTGTGAGCTAATTCAATGGCCTGACTACCAAATGTTTGTGAGCTAATTCAATGGCCTGACTAGCAAATGTTTGTGAGCTAATTCAATGGCCTGACTACCAAATGTTTGTGAGCTAATTCAATGGCCTGACTAGCAAATGTTTGTGAGCTAATTCAATGGCCTGACTAGCAAATGTTTGTGAGCTAATTCAATGGCCTGACTAGCAAATGTTTGTGAGCTAGATGCAAAACATATTGGTGTATTATTGACTTCTGTCTGCTTCTTGAATGGTGTTACAAGTTACGGAAGCATGTACACGGGAATCCCATAATCTAATTTATGCTATCATTTGCAAATGATGTAACAAGGCAGATACTGAAGAAGCTGGAAGTAAGTTAGCATACTGATTCTGTGAACATCTTATGGATGTCAATAACAAAGACTTCCAAACCATTTCAACAGCCCCAGCTACCTAGGTGAAGTGGATATTTCTGTTACTACTTTAAAATCTGGTTTCAGTGACCTTTGTTAAATTCTGGAAAAATCAACTCATTTATAGTTGTGTTCTTACCCCATCAGAGATCAATATTCAGGATTCTTTCATCATCTTATAACTGAAATGGCCCCTTGGCATCTTGACAGATGATAGTTTCTTACATTCTCATCATCATCTCATCTTGTTTCTCTTGTACTTTGCGGTGTTGAGGTGAAGCAACTGAAAAATCAGTTTTTATATGAAGCCCATAAACTCATATATTGTGATTCCCGTGGATTCTGTTATTCCCTCTGTCCATTGTTTAAATGGTCTTCTTCTTCTTCTGTTTGGTCTGTACATGATTGCTTGTTGTGGTAGACTGTTAGTTGGTAGGCTAGTTATATGGCCAAACCATTTAATTTGCTGTTTTATGATGAAATCCAGCACTGCCATAACCCCACTTTAGTCCTTATTTCTTCATTTCTGATTTTCTATCTTCTTGATATATTGAGTATTCTTCTCAGGAAACTCTCATTTCCGTAGTTTGTTACATTTTGTTTTTTCTTTTAAAAGGCATACTAACCGGGTTTCCGGTTTGGGCCAAGATGGCGGGACGTGTTTTCTTCTAGCTTGGCTTAAGATGGTTGATCGACGGCTTGACAATCCGTCATCATAAAACTTCCTGTTGTTTCAGAATCAGTTTTCTGGCTCTAAATGTTAGACGCTTCGCTCGAACTTGTTAAATTCCAAGGATATTCTCTAATTGGTTATTGAAACATTAAAATCAGGTGTGTAGTGTGTGGTGCTATGAACAGATACAATCTGGATATTCACGACATGTTTTTCTTCTGACTTGGCTAAAAGCGGTCCGTCAAACCATTTCGCGCTGTTTTCAGAATCAATTTTTGGATTTAATGTTATGATGTATTGCTCAAACTTGCTAAATTCCAAGGATACTTTCAAGATTGGTTATTGGAATGTTAGAACTATGTACCAGACAGGGAAAACTACTCAGGTGTGTAGTGTTATGAATGAATACAACCTAGATGTTCTCGGGGTTAGCGAGTGCAGATGGACTGACTCAGGCAAAACGTTTCTTAACTACGAACAAAGACACATAATATATTCAGGAAGAAATGGCAACCATCATTCGAACGGAGTCGTTATCATCATGTCAAAAAATGCAGAAAGATCACTAATCAGCTGGGAACCAGTAAACGATAGAATCATAACAGCGCGTTACCAAACAAAATATTTCAAGCTAACACTCATACAGTGCTATGCACCTACCAACGATGATACCGACGTCAACAAAGATAATTTCTACAACCAACTAATTGGTACCATCAACTTATCACCGAAACACGACATTGTTGCTGTAATGGGTGATTTCAACGCCAAGATAGGATCTGACAATACCGGTGTCGAGAAATATATGGGAATTCACGGTCTAGGGGACATGAACCAAAACGGAGAGAGACTACTAGAATTCTGTGAAATAGCAAATCTGATAATAGCAAACTCTCTATTTCCGCATAAAGATATACATAAAATCACGTGGAATTCGCCTGATAGTATCACAAAAAATCAGATAGACCATTTTTGCATTAGTGCCAAATTCCGTTCATCAGTACAAGACGCCAGAGCTTACAGAGGAGCAGATGTTGGCAGCGATCATAATCTCTGCATAGCCAAGCTAAAACTAAAGCTTAAGACTCTATACAAAACACCCAGAATCAAGAAAATAAACTCACAGTCCCTATTGACTAAAGAACACCAACTCGCATTCAACTCAGAGGTACAAAACATCTACGTTAACAAAGAAAGTATAACAAGCAATGTGAATAGTGAAAATAACATTGAAGAAAATTGGAATTTCCTGAAAGAGACCTTGCTAAATGCAGCAACAAACACAGTCGGCTACGTACAAAGACAGAAGAAGAAGTGGCTAAGCGATAACACCTGGACGAAGATTCAAGAAAGAAAGCAAGCAAAACTAATACTTTTTTCTACAAAAGACACAGCTTCATATGAAACACATAAGCAAAATTACTCCATGTTGGATAAAGAGGTGAAATCAAGCGCACGAAAAGATAAGCAGATCTTTATACACAGCTTGGCCGCCGACGCCGAATCAGCTGCCAAAACTGGAAACAACAAAGCCGTATTCTTCTTCTTCTTCTTCTTCTGCGTTCATCCGGATTTTTTTTTCCGGATGTGACTGCGTTGTGCCCGTTTACAGCAGAGCTGCGTTCTTGCGCCGTCAGGCCGACACATCCGACTTCTGCGGGCAAAGCCGTATTCCACACCATGAAACAACTATGCAATCACTCACCTACACCAAACAAACCCATCAAAGACAAACAAGGTAAACTGCTGTTATCTGATGACCACCAAAAGCAACGATGGGCAGAGCATTTCAATTAAATAGACCGCAGCCTGACAGTGTTCCCAACCTGGATGGAGAAATCACCATGCTCCCACTAGATGCCTCCTGTGAGTCATTCACCATGGCAGAGATTAAAGCAGCCATAAGAAAATTGAAGAACAACAAAGCTGTTGGTGAAGACGACATCTCAGGTGAAATGCTCAAAGCAGCAGATGAGAATACCTTACAACATTTGTTACAGCTGATCAATGAAATCTGGCGAAACGAATCCCCACCACAACAGTGGAAGGATGGTGTAATTTTTAAACTACCAAAAAAAGGTGATATGTCTGATTGTAATAACTATCGTGGTATCACCCTACTGTCAGTACCAGGAAAACTGTTTTGTAGCATGTTACTTGAGAGATTGAAAAGTCTATAGATGAAAGGCTCAGAGAAGAACAAGCTGGCTTCAGACCAAAACGGTCATGTATAGACCACATTTTCACTCTTAGAATAATCATTGAAGATCTGTAGAATTCCAGTCGAAATTAATCACCAACTTTGTCGACTTTCAAAAAGCCTTCGACAGTATCCACCGTCCTTCACTTTGGAATCTACTTAACATCTATGGTTTCTCTACCAAATATACCAACATCATAAAATCTTTCTACAAAGAGACACGTTGCTGCATAAGAACAGAATCAGGCAACTCTGACTGGTTCTCAGTGGAAACAGGAGTGAAACAGGGTTGTGTCTTGTTACCGATGCTCTTTGGAATAGCCTATCGATTGGGTCATGCGCAAATGCACAAACAACACAAATAGGGGTATCCGTTGGGTTGACAAATTTCTAGAAGACCTGGACTTTGCCGACGACATAGTGCTTATGAGTTCAACACACCTAGATGCCCAAGAGAAAATAAACCATCTTCAAAATGTTTCAGGACAAACTGGTCTCCAAATTAACACCACAAAAACTATTGATCTTACCAATAGTTCAGACGACACCAAATTAAGCACCCATGTTCTTGAAAAAGTCAACAGCTTCACATACCTAGGAAGCAAAATGACATCTACAGGGGACTCATCACCAGAAATATTATCTAGAATCTCACTGGCATCTGGTGCCTTCAATAAACTGTTAAACATCTGGAAGTCAAAGTCACTCAGCCAACATACGAAACTTAAAATCTTCAATTCTTGTGTGATTCCAGTGCTAACGTATGGATGTGAGAGTTGGAAATCAACGGCAGCTTTAGATAAAAAATTAGACAATTTTGAGAACAAATGTCTTAGAAGAATTCTAAACATCCAGTGGACAGATTTCAAAACCAATGCGCAAGTGAAAATCCAAGATCTACAACAGGTAGCAGCGAACCGCCAGACATGGAGAGCCATGACTTTCTGCCCTACTGCGCCTGACTTAGGCTCAAGAGGAAAGACTAACTAGACTAACTAATACTAACTACAACCCATGGCAGTAGTGAATGTGACTGATTAGACCAATTTGCACTGTAAATGTTCACCCACAATGAATGCATGTGAACATGTGGTCATTTCCACCATCATGCACTATCTGACGTCTCACTCACTCAATGTGTGACCTATCTGCAATAATTATCATCTTACATACATCCGTGGGCATGCACTCATGCACACACCTGCACACACACACACATAAACAAAAAAAGGGAGGAGAGTTGTGCACATGAGGAAAGAATGGACTGTGTGTGAATGCATGCTTTTGTTTATTTCTTTCATTGAAACATGGGGATGACTTTGTGACTGTCATATTTGAGTGTCTTAGTTATGTATTCTTATATATTAAGACTGGTGGAAACATTCACTTCTGTCAGTGTGTATGTATCTTTCCTTCCATCAAGTTTCCTAGTTACATTTTATGTTCAATAATATAACAGTATCAGTTTCTTCCTCTTCTTCTTCGTTCATCCGGAGTTTTTTTCGGATGTGATTGCGTTGTGCCTGTTTACAGCAGAGCTGCGTTCTTGCGCCGTTAGGCCGACACATCCGACTTCTGCGGGCATTTGTTGACCGGGTTAACCTTCCCGGGGTAACAGTATCAGTTTGACAATCGTCACCCGTAATGTCAAAACCATTTTATGTGACAGATTTGTCACAGCTTTCGTCAGAGTAGATGAGTATAAAATACTGACCATCCTTGAAGCTTACAGGATATAAGGACAATTACTAGTAAACATCATAGCCAGTATTTCAGATATGTTCACAGTTAATACAGGATTGAGACAGGGATGTGTTTGCTATATAACATGTACAGGACATCAAAGTCAACCCCATCATTTTTCGGCTGTTTGTAATTTCTTGGCAAGTTTACCTTTAGTAGTTTGCCATTGCTTTTTGAATGACCGGCACTCATACCATTTTATAAAAACCTAGGCAAGGTGGTCTGCTGCCAAATCACTGGTAGCTGTGTTTCGAACGCAGAATGTGGGCTTACAAACTGCATCTGTAACCCCTTTGCCACAGAGCCAGTGACATTTATATGACATAATATTCAAAGCCTTGAAAGAAATGATTCAGAAAAATTTGATCTCTATTTATCAGATAAAATAACAGGTCAATCTGCAATAAATTAGCTTTTATTTACATATGATCAATGCCTGTTTTACAACGAGAGCAAACTGCAAAATCATATTAATAAGCTGAGTTCAACATGCAGCAGAGAGGGCAGATTGGTTTACTTATGCTGGGCATAGAACAGTGAGAGAAAATACCTGACAGCCTTCTGTCATATAACAGCGAGAGAAAATTCTAGATAAACTTCTGTCACAGAACAGCGAGAGAAATACCTATCCTAACTGTCTTGTGTCTCGAACAGCGAGAGAAAATTCCTGACAGCCTTACAGTCATAGAACAGCAAGAGAAAATTCCTTGACAGTATTGTTATAGAACAGCGAGAGAAAATTTCTTGACAGTATTGTTATAAAACAGCGAGATAAAATTCCTTGACAGTTCTCTGTCATTGAACAGTGAGAGAAAATTTCTTGATAGCCTTCTGTCATAGAACTGTGAGAGAAAATTCCTGACAGCCTGCCTACTGTCATTAAACAGCAAGAGAAAATTCCTGACAGCCTGTCTACTGTCATTGAACAGCAAGAGAAAATTCCTGACCACCTTCTGTCATAGAACAGCAAGAGAAAATTCCTGACAGCCTGCCTACTGTCATAGAACAGCAAGAGAAAATTCCTGACAGCCTTCTGTCATAGAACAGCAAGAGAAAATTCCTGACAGCCTGCCTACTGTCATAGAACAGCAAGAGAAAATTCCTGACAGCCTGCCTACTGTCATAGAACAGCAAGAGAAAATTCCTGACAACCTTCTGTCATAGAACAGCAAGAGAAAATTCTTGACAGCCTGTCTACTGTCATTGAACAGCAAGAGAAAATTCCTGACAGCCTTCTGTCATAGAACGGCAAGAGAAAATTCCTGACAGCCTGCCTACTGTCATTGAACAGCAAGAGAAAATTCCTGACCACCTTCTGTCATGGAACGGCGAGAGAAAATTCCTGACAGCCTGCCTATTGTCATTAAACAGCAAGAGAAAATTCCTGACAGCCTGTCTACTGTCATTGAACAGCAAGAGAAAATTCCTGACCAGCCTTCTGTCATAGAACAGCAAGAGAAAATTCCTGACAGCCTGCCTACTGTCATAGAACAGCAAGAGAAAATTCCTGACAGCCTTCTGTCATAGGACAGCAAGAGAAAATTCCTGACAGCCTTCTGTCATAGGACAGCAAGAGAAAATTCCTGACAGCCTTCTGTCATAGAACAGCAAGAGAAAATTCCTGACAGCCTGCCTACTGTCATAGGACAGCAAGAGAAAATTCCTGACAGCCTTCTGTCATAGAACAGCAAGAGAAAATTCCTGACAGCCTTCCTACTGTCATAGGACAGCAAGAGAAAATTCCTGACAGCCTTCTGTCATAGAACAGCAAGAGAAAATTCCTGACAGCCTGTCTACTGTCATAGGACAGCAAGAGAAAATTCCTGACAGCCTTCTGTCATAGAACAGCAAGAGAAAATTCCTGACAGCCTGCATACTGTCATAGGACAGCAAGAGAAAATTCCTGACAGCCTTCTGTCATAGAACAGCAAGAGAAAATTCCTGACAGCCTGCCTACTGTCATAGAACAGCAAGAGACAATTCCTGACAGCCTGCCTACTGTCATAGAGCAGCAAGAGAAAATTCCTGATCACCTTCTGTCATAGAACTGCAAGAAAAAAATCCTTGACAGTATTCTGTCATAGAGCAGCGAGAGAAAGTTGTTAAGATCCTTCTGTCATGGAAGAGAAATTTGAATTATTGTCAGCTCACGAACTGACATGTTCTTCTGTTGTACGTCGCGATTTGGCGAAGCTTCTTATGATTATGAATTATCCTGATCACCTACGTCAGCCGGCAAGGCACTAGATAATCCCTAACACAAATAAACAGCCTATAAAAATATACAATGAAGCCCAGTGGTCTCGCTACTGTGTGATGAAACAACGTCTGACAAGTAGAGAAAACAGAACTTTACCGTGTATAAAACCCAAATATTCTATTACAACTGCCGTCGTCCGTCGTCTGCTTGTCTCCCTCCATCTTCCGGCAGCTGTGAGCTGAAAATGAATAAAACACCGAATCACACGACTTATCCTCTTTTACTCTAGTGTTTTGGGCACAACCATAGCTCCATTTGATTGTCATTGAATCAAATAACTCACTGAAACATGTCGCGTTAATTCAAGTCTTTGTTTTATATTTGTTTCATTCTGTGTTAACTCCGAATCACGGGCCATAACTTTCTGCTGTTGGGCAGACGAAAAACTTGGATGTATCGCAAGTAAACAATTACTTGGCCTATGATCACATTGAAACTAGAACATTATGTTGGATGAAGAATGACTTGCGCGATGAATTGGATTAAAGTGAGGAAGAGAACATTATATACAACTAATAAGAAAGAGGCAAACAGCCTTGTTTGGTCATGTGATGAGAAGAGAGGCATTGGAGAACATCGTGACAACTGGAAAGATGGAGTGGAAGAGAGGCAGAGGCAGATCAAGAGGAAGTATGCTGGATGGATTGCGACGGTGGCATGGAGGAATATCAATGGCAAAGTTGATCCACAAAACCAAAGACCGAGATCTGTGAGAGTCATGAACGCCAACGCCAGTCGGCACGGCACTTTATGATGATAATTATAATTACAACTATCTCTGTCATGCAACATACGCCTGTGAGACCTAGGCACTTACTAAACATGCTGAACAACGCATACATGCCTTTGAATATAAATGTTACAGACGAGTTCTAAGAATATCTTGAATACAGAAATGAACAAATACATCCATAGTTCAAGAGCTGAATATTAAAGAAGGTTGGCTTTTAAAGACGATAAAACAAAGAAAACTGAAATATTGTGGTCGCTTGAAACGTCACGAAAGTTAGGAGAGAACAATAATGGAGGGGTATATGCCTGGGAAGAGAGGAAGAGGAAGGCAAAAGAGAAGATGGGTGCAGGATGTGGCAGATGATCTAAAGATGGGTGTTTCGGACGAGGGACATTCTTGCTTATGATCGAGAGGTTTTCCGGAAGGTTGTTATGGGAGCGAGGTTCTGCAAAAGACATGCTACTGAATGAATGAATGAATGCATCTCTGTCTTACCATCTGATGGGAGGTGCATTGAAGAAATTAGAACAAGAATCGCTATGGTGAAAGCAGCCTTTTGCAAGATGAAGAACAAACTGATCAATAAAAAGATGTCAATTGCAACGAGAAAAAGAGTGTTGAAGTGCTACATTATATCGTACTGTACTTTTGTATACTGTACTGTATGGACACGAAGCGTGAACAATGAGCAGGCAAGCTATATTTGGCTAAAAACATCTGATACTGATAGTAGTGGAAATGTGGTTTCGGAAGAAAATGCAAAGAGTGCCATGGACAGACAGAAATACCAATGAGCAGGTCCTACAAGAAACAAATGAAAACCATAAACTGATTAGAGAAATTCGACGTAAGCAGACACGATTTTGTGGACACGTTATGAGAAGAAATAAATCAGAGAACTGGCAGGATGGAGGGGAAAAGAACAAGGGGACGGCAGAAAGATAAATATCTAGTTGTCTTGGCCACATGGCATAATTGAGACAGGAACTTGGAGCTGATCCACGACTCTAGTGATCTTGTGAGATGGCGAAACATGACCGTTCACTTGTCGGCATGGCACATGATGAACGAATAATTATAATATACATCATGCGCCATTATGAGCGCAGATTATGAGAATTGTATGGATATTTTGCCCTGGCCATGCGGGGGTACGGGAGAATGGACAGGCTGATAGGCTAGCAGGGAAATGCACCTCTTGGTGGTAGTTTGCCAATGGACAAGGGGGAGGTAGTCGTGCGCTTGTGGGACCAGGTGGAGAAGGACGGAGGAACAGACTGAGAACCCATATGTGGAAAGAATGAGATTGCGGGGGATCGGCAGGGGTTCTGGAAGAATCTCAAAACTGAGAGGGAAGACCAGGAGAACGTTTAATCAGATAGCGGTGGGAACGATTAGTAGTATGACTCTTCGCTGGCTGTTGAACGAGGGGACGGAGCACGTATGGGAATGTCCTAAGTGCAGTGTTGTCGGTTCTTAACTCAACCCAGCTCAACTCAACTATGAGAGCAGATTTCAGGTAGATGATAGACTACGAGGGTAAGTTAATAAGTAAGCCACATATGGCTGTAGAAAAATAACTGAACATGATAACAACTTGAAATCAGTTTATTTGTATACCTACATTGTCCCTTTACTTCTCAACATACTTTCCACCAACATTGATGCACATATCCCATTGTTTTATCAGTCCTCCCAAACCGGCTGCATAGAACTGCGTGCTCCGTTTTCTAAATCACGTTTTCACTTCATATTCAACTTCGGCGTCACTCGCGAAATGTCTCCCGCCAAGGTGTGTTTTCAGTGGACTTAGCCCCTGGCGATTTCCTGTAAAGCGGTGCATAGCTTGTTAGAAAAAGTTATGACAGTGAGTCAATAAGTAAGTCACACAGTTCTGTGGGATTGCAGGTAAATAAAAACAAAGCACGCAGCTCTATGGGCGAGTTGGGACAAGTCTGGGGGCCGAAAAATAGTAACACTATATTTAGTCTGCCTAAAATGTGTGTTTCGTATGTATTTTGGAATGTCTAAAACGAATTAATTGGATTTACATTGATTCATATGGAAATAATTGCCTCGGTTTTCGTCGGTTTCGGATTTCGCCTAGTTTTCGGACGGATTATCGACAAAAACTGAGGTTTTACTGTATGATGTTTTTTTGCTTTTTTGTTTGGTAAGATGTCGAGAACACAGAAGAAGAACCATCTGCAAATCTAACCATTAGAGAACTCCTGTTTGCGGACGACCAAGCACTAATAGCAAAATCAGAAGCTGAATTACAAGACCACATGAATAGTCTAAGCGAAATGTGTAGGGAACATAACATGAAAATTAGCACAAGCAAAACAGAGGTAATGACTATAACTAAAGAAGAACAAACAGCAACAATTCACCTAAACGAACATCCCTTAAAACAAGTAAAGAGCTTCAAGTACCTAGGAAGTATAATATCATCAAATGGCAGATCAGAGGACGAGATCGAAAATAGGTGCAATAAGGCAAATCAACTCATTGGACAAATGGCACCAATACTAAAGAACAAACATGTATCAATAACTACTAAGAAAGCACTTTACAACACAATCTTCCTACCAACTCTGTGCTACCAATGCCAAACCTGGACAATGACAGAAAAAGAGAAAAGAAAAATCACAACAACAGAAATGAGGTTCCTGAGAAGAATACTCAACGTATCAAGAAGAGATAAGATCAGAAATGAAGAAATCAGGACTAAAGTGGGGGTTAAAGCTGCTCTAGATTTTATTAGAAAGCAGCAGGTCAAATGGTTTGGCCATGCAAGTAGGCTACCAGTCAACAGCATGCCACAACAAGCAATGATGTACAGACCAGATGGAAACAGAGGAAGAGGCCGACCACGTAAACGTTGGACGGGGGGAATAACAGAATCCATGGGAATGTCGATATACGAAGCCCATAACCGGGCACTCTCACGAAGTTTATACTTCACCTCGACACCGCAAGATACAAGAGGAACATGATGAGATGAGATGAGATGATGTCATATACTTCCGAGGAAAGGCCAGACGGACACATAATCAGGTATCATTTGTGTTGGGACTCTTCGCTGGCTGTTGGAAATGAGGAAGGAGAACATATGGGAATGTCTCGAGTGGATGTTGGTTCTTGACTCAAATCAACTCTAGTTCTAAGAAATATACTGATTCGATTCGATGTTGCCGTTACCCCTATCCCGTTAAGCTTCAAGGAGAAGTTATAGTTAGGGTTCCATCGCCGGCTCAGAATGATAGTCCTGTGATTGAGTCAGCCGCAAAAGCAGCTAGCCACGGTTTTGCCCTATCAGGCTTATTGCTTGCTTGCTTGTGTTCGTTGGCTTGAGCTCCAACGCGAAGTCATGTATGGCGGATGAAGGCATCCTGTTGTCAAACATCAGTGTGATGTCATACAGGACCTGAGGTTTGCGTGAGTATCCGTTGTCCCATGTCTGGCTTATTGGTGCGCAGACTGGTGGTTCCTCGCCGTACAGGCAGACACTCTCCGACTTCGGAGGAATCAGGCTTATTAATCCTAAGGCTAAGGTGATTGTTGTCCATATGCGGTAATGGACTTAATGATTTATACTCGTTTTATTCTGATTTGTTAAAAAAAAAAAAACACTTCCCACCTGTTCAACCATACTCTGTGGCGTTGGTTATGTATTGTATATTGTTGATATATATGTGTATTATTTATTAGTAGTATTGTTGTATTATATATATGTGTATATTGTTATGTATACTGATGATTTGAAGAAACATGTTATACGCCTCACGTTTATCCTGACTCTCGTGCGACAGAAAATCACAATAGGTGTGAGGATCAAGAGGTTACGTCTGCTAGTGACGTTCACTTTGTGTTTGTCTGGAGGCGACTTTTCTTCCCAGAGTTTCACAGAAAACGAAGGCAGACATGATTTGTAGGAATTGCTCAAAAACTAACTAAGACAGTTGATTGTTCGGGCCAGTAGACTATTTGCAAAGAAACACGTTTAATGCCTGAACATAGTCAAACTGGTAGAGTGAAAATTGATGGCAGCCAAAGGCCTTAAGCCCTAAGGCCCAAGCCTCCTGACCTACCCTACACAGACTCTACCCCTTTCTTAAGTTTCTTACTCAGAGGTGGAGGTGTTGACTAAAACAAAACAGTACACTAATGAATGAAAAGGTAGGGTTTAATTAATTATATCAATAGCATTTGCAAATATGTGTTTATTTATAAAATAAATAATTCCCAATCTTTGGACGTATTGACGTATTCACGTATTGAATATGGTAAGTCGTAAGTGGCTGGGACGAGTCAATAACCGACAAACATCATTTCACTCGGGGCATTCCCATAAATAAGAATAAGCGCCCAGTCATCACCTTCATCAGCCAACGGAGAGTTCTAGAGTTATATGGTAAGTAAAAGGCTTGTTTCCGTGGGTTAAATGGTGCTAGCCTCATGAGTCATATGTTTATAGACCGACCAGTGCTGGATGGGTGATGTAGTCAGTATCACACTTGTCACAATTACTCCCCAGAAAATCTATTTTATTCAAAGTGAATATATTTAACTTATTCACTGCCTGACGAAAATACTGGGTTTGGACCAAACAAAAATTGATGGCAGAAAATGGGAAGTAGGGGTGTGTCACAGTAATGATCTAAAAATGGTTA
Source organism: Cepaea nemoralis (assembly GCA_014155875.1). NCBI lineage: Eukaryota > Metazoa > Mollusca > Gastropoda > Stylommatophora > Helicidae > Cepaea > Cepaea nemoralis. The sequence continues at coordinate 103,269 of JACEFZ010009506.1, forward strand.
AAATGGTAGCAATTATGTTGTATTATATATCAAACTAGCTGACCCGGCCCGGCTTCACCCAGGCCCTGGCGGGGATCTGTCTGTCTGTCTGTCTGTCTGTCTGCGTGTCTGTCTGTCTGTCTGTCTGACCCGGCCTGGCTTCGCCCAGCTCCTGGTGGGGAGCATCTCATTTAATTAATATAAGTAGTCATATAAGCTCCCGTTCCCGACTATCTGTCTGTCTGTCTATCTGTCTGTCTGACCCGGCCCGGCTTCACCCAGTCCCTGGTGGGGAGCATCTAATTTAATTCATATAAGTAGTCATATAAGTTCCCGTTCCCGACTGTCTGTCTGTCTGTCTGTCTGTTGACCCGGCTGTCTGTCTGTCTATCTGTCTGCCTGCCTGCCCGTCCGTCTCTCACTCCGTCTATCCCACCCTCTCTATCTATCGGGTCAGATCTATCTATCTATGAATCTATTTATTTACATAGCTATCTATAGCCAGGGGACTTAACCTAAGATATATCAATGCTACTAAAAGTTATGTCCCTTTATAGAATATTTCTTATGTTAAGTCATGAAATTACAAAATGAAATTTTAGTAAGTAAGTAGCCGATTTTACACTAAGAAACTATTACAGTCGGTTGCACAGGAATGAAAGGAAGACGTGTAGAAAATTTCATCTCAATCGGATGGACCGTTCGCGAACGCAGCAAATACATCCCCAACCACACACATACAGTCTCTTTTATATATATAGATTAAAGGAGATTGCACAAGGAACACGTTCATTTTGCTATTATTGCTATATAGGTTAGAAATATAATAATAATAATGTTAGATTTTGTAAAAGAAAATGTCAAGACAGGTGACAATTATTTAAAATTTCCACTTACCTAGGCACTATTCCACAATCTTTGATGATAATCCAATTAAATTTACTGAATAATGATAAATACACCACTTTTCTTCACCAATATCGCAAGAACTGCTCCTTAACACCATTAAAACACAAGTAAAACATATTTTGAAGCACATCGTTTTCACACACAATGGAAAAAGTCAGGAAAACACGAGGCAGATTTGTACTCGTTGCAATATATATATATATATTACTAGCTGACGACCTGGCCTGGTGTCGCCTAGCCCCTGGCGGGGAGCGTCTCATTTAATTCATATCAGTAGTCATTATACATTCAAATACATTTCTCTAAGAGTACACAGAGTACGCGTTCGGCCCCTGCTCCCGTTCCAGTTCCTGTTGCTCATCAGTTTCTAAATCTCGTAATGCCTTTTTCTTTCGTGTAAAAATTAAAAATTGATTTTTAAACTAACTATTTCAGTTGGATCCACGGGAATGAGAACAACTTCTGTACAAAATTTCATCTAAATCGGATGGACCGTTCGGGTACGCATAAAGGACACACACACAAAGAAACATGCTCTTATATATATATATATATATATATATATATATATATATATATATATATATATATATATATATATATATATATATATAAGATATAAGATATAAGATACAATTGAGTACTATATATAAGTAGATAAGTAGATATAGTAGAAAAAAATTAAGTAGATTGTTCTCTTTCCCTCTACAAATCCACACTGTTCATAACTAATTTCTGGTTTAATCATAGAGTGAATTCCCTTGGAGCAAGATGGCGGGACATTTCTTCGTCTGTATCTGAAGCTCATAATGCCTTTTTCTTTTGTGCTTGAGGAACAATTTTTGATTTCTTCTTCTTCTTCTTCTGCGTTCATCCGGAGTTTTTTTTTGTCGGATGTGATTGCGTTGTGCCTGTTTACAGCAGAGCTGTGTTCTTGCGCCTTTAGGCCGACACATCCGACTTCTGCGGGCATTTGTTGACCGGGTTAACCTTCCCGGAATGTTTGATTTTAAACTAGCTATTTTAGTTGGATCCGCAGGAGTGAGAACAACATCTGTACAAAATTTAATCTCAATCGAATGGACCATTCAGGAGCGCATAAAGGACACACAAACAAACATTCTCTTTTATATATATAGTTTTTCTATTTAGTTTGAACTTGTTGACATGTTAGAGTTTATGTTCGATTCTACTTGCTATAGTTTTGCTATTTCATATTGTTTAGATTGACATATTAATTTAAGAAGTTATAACATTGCAGTGACAGATTCATTTAAGAATTTATATTATAACATTGCAGTGACAGATTAATTTAAGAATTTATATTATAACATTGCAGTGACAGATTAATTTAAGAATTTATATTATAACATTGCTGGCAAAACAATAGATGCTCCATGACCCATATCAAATGTTGTAAAGTGTAGATGCTAGTTGTTTCACTGTCACACACATTGACATGTCAACTTTGTCCTCTTACACACTTCTCCCTACCAGACCTTCATTTAATCCTATCCAAGCACCCTGAATATGTTGTTTCATCTGTTGCTGTGTCTTTAACTGTTAGCCATTTATAGTTAGTTATCTGTGAGGGTTTCATCTGTTGCTGTGTCTTTAACTGTTAGCCATTTATAGTTAGTTATCTGTGAGGGTTTCATCTGTTGCTGTGTCTTTAACTGTTAGCCATTTATAGTTATCTGTGAGGGTTTCATCTGTTGCTGTGTCTTTAACTGTTAGCCATTTATAGTTAGTTATCTGTGAGGGTTTCATCTGTTGCTGTGTCTTTAACTGTTAGCCATTTATAGTTAGTTATTTGTGAGGGTTTCATCTGTTGCTGTGTCTTTAACTGTTAGCCATTTATAGTTAGTTATCTGTGAGGGTTTCATCTGTTGCTGTGTCTTTAACTGTTAGCCATTTATAGTTAGTTATTTGTGAGGGTTTCATCTGTTGCTGTGTCTTTAACTATTAGCCATTTATAGTTAGTTATTTGTGAGGGTTTCATCTGTTGCTGTGTCTTTAACTGTTAGCCATTTATAGTTAGTTATCTGTGAGGGTTTCATCTGTTGCTGTGTCTTAACTGTTAGCCATTTATAGTTAGTTATCTGTGAGGGTTTCATCTGTTGCTGTGTCTTTAACTGTTAGCCATTTATAGTTAGTTATCTGTGAGGGTTTCATCTGTTGCTGTGTCTTTAACTGTTAGCCATTTATAGTTAGTTATTTGTGAGGGTTTCATCTGTTGCTGTGTCTTTAACTGTTAGCCATTTATAGTTAGTTATCTGTGAGGGTTTCATCTGTTGCTGTGTCTTTAACTGTTAGCCATTTATAGTTAGTTATATGTGAGGGTTTCATCTGTTGCTGTGTCTTTAACTGTTAGCCATTTATAGTTAGTTATTTGTGAGGGTTTCATCCATGCTCTCCAGACAAGTCCATAGGTGCTCTTTCACAGATCCATCTATATCGATAAGCATATCGGAATCATCTGAATTGTCACTGATGAGCGCGTTGACCTCTGCATTGACAACAGCAGAGATTCAGCTCTCTGCACCTCCTATCTAGCATTCAATGCAGGAGGTTTAATTAAGCGATGGAGGCATTAGTCATTGATAGTTAGTCTTCAGTGTGTCTACCTTGACCATGGTGAATCTTCCAACTGTTGGTGCCTTTGAAGTTAACTGATCTGCTAAGGGGACACAGGTCAAAGAGATGCAGTTCTTGGATGGCACTGGCTGAAGATACGTTTACACGTGTCTGTGAGATTAGTAAGATAGTGCAGGAAAAGGTATGGGTCATGGTACTGTCTAACAAGGCAGCCTTACATAGAGTGATAGTTTATGGGGGGGTGGGGGGGGGGGGTCTCTTGGCAATATTATATAACCACAGTATTTGATGAGCATGTGATTCTCACCACCTCTGTGATTATCATTGTTATATCACCACAGTAATGTTTAAAATGTGTTTTTGTGTGCAGAGCCCTAAACATCCATACTCTTCAACATCTTCTGAGCGAGACGGAGCACATATGGCAAGCCTTGAGTGCTGTGGCGGTGATGTTTGATGATAAATTCTGATACTCATCCATCTGTGCCTGTCAACTCACCATTTTATGAGAATGCATTTTTCTCGGATGATGGCTGGCTCGGTTATCAAGCTCGTGACACTAGATGTTACTAACACACTTATCAGAGTTGTTAGGTCACCCGGGTATCAGTACGCTTACATTGGCCTAAAACATGGATTGGAGTTGGATGATCGTGTCCTTACAGGTGGGTGTGTACTTGAGTGTCTGCAATATTTTAGTGTTGTGTGGTATACTTGGTGATACATGTTTCATTCAGTGTATAACATGGATGCTTCTAACATCACAGACCTGGACAGTCAGTATATATAACTTGGATACTTCCAACAGCACAGACCTGAACTGTCAGTATATATAACTAGTGTGGATACTTCCAACAGCACAGACCTGAACTGTTAGTATATATAACTAGTGTGGATACTTCCAACAGCACAGACCTGAACTCTCAATATATATAACTTGGATACTTCCAACAGCACAGACCTGAACTGTCAGTATATATAACTTGGATATTTCCAACAGCACAGACCTGAACTGTCAGTATATATAACTAGTGTGGATACTTCCAACAGCACAGACCTGAACTCTCAGTATATATATATAACTTGGATACTTCCAACAGCACAGACCTGAACTGTCAGTATATATAACTTGGATACTTCCAACAGCACAGACCTGAACTCTCAATATATATAACTTGGATACTTCCAACAGCACAGACCTGAACTCTCAATATATATAACTTGGATACTTCCAACAGCACATACCTGAACTGTCAGTATATATAACTTGGATACTTCCAACAGCACAGACCTGGACTGTCAGTATATATAACTTGGATACTTCCAACAGCACATACCTGAACTGGCAGTATATATAACTTGGATACTTCCAACAGCACATATCTGAACTGTCAGTATATATAACTTGGATACTTCCAACAGCACAGATCTGAACTGTCAGTATATATAACTTGGATACTTCCAACAGCACATATCTGAACTGTCAGTATATATAACTTGGATACTTCCAACAGCACATATCTGAACTGTCAGTATATATAACTTGGATACTTCCAACAGCACAGACCTGAACTGTTAGTATATATAACTTAGATACTTCCAACAGCACAGACCTGAATTCTCAATATATATAACTTGGATACTTCCAACAGCACAGACCTGAACTCTCAATACATATAACTTGGATACTTCCAACAGCACAGACCTGGACTGTCAGTATATATAACTTGGATACTTCCAACAGCACATACCTGAACTGTCAGTATATATAACTTGGATACTTCCAACAGCACAGACCTGGACTGTCAGTATATATAACTTGGATACTTCCAACAGCACAGACCTGAACTCTCAATATATATAACTTGGATACTTCCAACAGCACAGATCTGAACTGTTAGTATATATAACTTGGATACTTCCAACAGCACAGACCTGGACTGTCAGTATATATAACTTGGATACTTCCAACAGCACATACCTGAACTGGCAGTATATATACCTTGGATACTTCCAACAGCACAGACCTGAACTGTCAGTATATATAACTTGGATACTTCCAACAGCACAGACCTGAACTCTCAATATATATAACTTGGATACTTCCAACAGCACAGATCTGAACTGTTAGTATATATAACTTGGATACTTCCAACAGCACAGACCTGGACTGTCAGTATATATAACTTGGATACTTCCAACAGCACATACCTGAACTGGCAGTATATATACCTTGGATACTTCCAACAGCACAGACCTGAACTGTCAGTATATATAACTTGGATACTTCCAACAGCACAGACCTGAACTCTCAATATATATAACTTGGATACTTCCAACAGCACAGACTGAACTGTCAGTATATATAACTTGGATACTTCAAACAGCACAGACCTGAACTCTCAATATATATATAACTTGGATACTTCCAACAGCACAGACCTGAACTCTCAATATATATAACTTGGATACTTCCAACAGCACAGACCTGAACTCTCAATATATATAACTTGGATACTTCCAACAGCACAGATCTGAACTGTTAGTATATATAACTTGGATACTTCCACAGCACAGACCTGGACTGTCAGTATATATAACTTGGATACTTCCAACAGCACATACCTGAACTGGCAGTATATATACCTTGGATACTTCCAACAGCACAGACCTGAACTGTCAGTATATATAACTTGGATACTTCCAACAGCACAGACCTGAACTCTCAATATATATAACTTGGATACTTCCAACAGCACAGACCTGAACTCTCAATATATATAACTTGGATACTTCCAACAGCACAGACCTGAACTGTCAGTATATATAACTTGGATACTTCCAACAGCACATACCTGAACTGGCAGTATATATAACTTGGATACTTCCAACAGCACAGACCTGGACTGTCAGTATATATAACTTGGATACTTCCAACAGCACAGACCTGAACTCTCAATATATATAACTTGGATACTTCCAACAGCACAGACCTGAACTCTCAATATATATAACTTGGATACTTCCAACAGCACAGACCTGAACTGTCAGTATATATAACTTGGATACTTCCAACAGCACATACCTGAACTGGCAGTATATATAACTTGGATACTTCCAACAGCACATACCTGAACTGGCAGTATATATAACTTGGATACTTCCAACAGCACAGACCTGAACTGTCAGTATATATAACTAGTGTGGATACTTCCAACAGCACAGACCTGAACTGGCAGTATATATATATAGTGTGGATACTTCCAACAGCACAGACCTGAACTGTCAGTATATATAACTAGTGTGGATACTTCCAACAGCACAGACCTGAACTGTCAGTATATATAACTAGTGTGGATACTTCCAACAGCACATACCTGAACTGCCAGTATATATATATAGTGTGGATACTTCCAACAGCACAGACCTGAACTGCCAGCACAGCAACATAATCTTACCCAACTTTAAAGGCTAAGGTAAGAAGATTGACTTCATTGCACTGGGTTTTACCCCAGCTGACCCAGTTTCTCTCAGCAGAATGGCAAGTCACATACCAAAGGCATCCATAGTCAAGTATGGACTTCATAGCTCCAGTGCTGGCTACATGGGGGTCTCCACAACAATCGTAGTGTGAATAACGCAGTCCAAAAACAAACCCATGACCTTCAGTGCATGAACAGATGGTTTAACCACTTCACCACGGAGGTGGAACTTGTATCTGTCGAAGGGTAATGAAATATTAGCCTGACCACTGCCAGGCAACTGCTTGAGAATGCCCAGGGCAGTGAAGTTGTGCTTCTGACCTTTAACCTTTTAGATAAAAGTTCCTTGCCTTACCAGAGATTGGCACAGGAGCCCGTTGAGGCCTCATAACCCCTTAGATCTCTGGATGATGTATCAGTTACCTAGCTTTCCCGGACCAGGGCAACAAGGATCACAGTAAAAATGCCTTGCCAATTGGAAATTTAATAAATACACCAAATAGTCCTCTGTCCTGGTAACATTTACTAATTTGAAACCTAACACACACAAAATCATACCATATACTGAAGAGGTTTGGATTTATTGTTACTTTTCATAGTTATTATAATTTTAAAATATTTTCCAAATATATTTGCTTTTTATTCACAAGTGCCAACGATGTTGCCTAGAGGTAGTGAATTTTTATTGCTTTTTAGTTTTAGTCGCTGGATCAACATCACGGCACACGGTTTAACCCATAAGTGCTCAGTTTTCCTCCTAACTCAAACCTGAGTCTGGAGAAACTCAGCTCAATGCACGAACTCCGTTGCATCGGTGAGGATCCTGAAATACTTGGGTAGATTTTTAACTCAAAATTTTGCCTGGGCAGCGCCGTTAGGCTACTCTTTTTTGATTTCCAACTGCCAAGGGAATTTTTACATTGCGCAACAATACACACGGGCGTCCGATCTCACTACCCAGAGACCAGGGGAAATTTTATTACTGGAAGTCCAGGTGGATTTTTTAAATAAATCCCGGTCCTCACCGGGGCCTGAACCAGGGACCTCCAGCACTCGAGGCGGACACCATACCTTGAGACCACTCAGCCCCCCGAGAGGTAGTGAATGCATGTCACAACGCCCTGCCATACTGAGTCTTTAGTACTAGGTTGGGAGAAGATCTCTGTAGCACACAGTTCCCCATGGAGATGTTACTTTGTACTGGGGTGGGAGAAGATTCTCTACACCAACCTCCCTCAGATAGATGCAAATCTGTTTCAGGGCTCAGACGACCCAGAACTTGCATCAGACTTGAGAGCCAACAACAACAACAACAACAACAGTCTCATGCCACAGACCATCATTAATAGAACCCTTCTGATGCAGATATTGATGATTTACAAGCGACAATTATATGGCACAGATATGCTAACGTCTTGTGTAAAAACATTTGCCTATTACCTGGGCTGAATGGCTAATTCCTGCATATTTGTAAAATACTGTTAAATCAAGTGTTTCTTGTTTGCAGTGCTCAGTCTCAAACATACCAAATATTTGATTCTGTTAACATTTCTCAGGTCTATTCTTAAAATACTACAAAGAGTATTCTCGCAAATATCCGAACTTCGGTGTCCAGTGCATGATGTCACCACATACTTGGTGGACTGCACTAGTCAAGGACTGTTTTCGCAGCATAGATGCACATATACCCGAAGAGACCTTGAACTTGTTAGCAGATGACCTCTACTTTCACTATGCCACAGCAAAGCCTTGGGAGCTACTTCCTGGGGCAATTGAAGCCATCAAAGTAACTAGAAGTTATTGGTAACATTTGAGTACATGTTTTAAGTTTTTCTTGTAGATGTTAAAAATACAGTTTTGTATACAGTTTACTGTAGGGAACAAAGTTACTCATATGTCAAACATGTTGAGTTGAGCTAAGACCCCACATCACAGCACTCAGGACATTTCCATACGTGCTCCGTCCTCATCTTCAACAGCAAAAGAAGAGTCCAACTACTAATGATATCAGTAGCAGTCTGATTATGTGTCTAGCTGACCTTTTCTCAGAGTCCTGAGTGTCGGCCAGATCCTCTGGTCACTCCCTGCAGCACCATTCTCTCCAAGCCGTGATGATCTGTCTGTTCTTCCGCACTATATACACAATTCCAAAAGGCCCTGGCTATGTCTGTTTTACCATACATCTATACCCCACCCGGCGGTGCGAACCCAGCCAATCTGTCCCATGACACCAGCGTGTCCTGGGGAGAAAATCCAACAGATCCTCTCTACTTCTGATTGTTAAATTGAAGCAACACCAGCTGCATCAAAACATCACATGACATAGAGGGTTAGAGAGTTCATAATCACTGAGGCCTGTTCCAGGTGCTATATATATATATATATATATATATATATATATATATATATATATATATATATATATATATATATATATATATATATATGTATATATATATATATATATATATATATATATATATATATATATATATATATACATGGAGAGTTATAATGCCTTTTTTGTAGCACAATGTAATTATCGTCTGCCAAGATGGCTTGGTTCCAGTCACTGACATATATATAAATATGAATGGATAAGAACGCACATTCTTAAACATCTGGTGGACTCATGCCGAGGTAAAGGGGTCAACCCCTAGACCGGACAGCTGAACTAAAATTTTGACTTCTCGTCCTTGATTGAGGATGTAAATTACAAGTACCTCTGAAGTTGGAGTGGGTTTGCCTGATGGCGAGAGACAATGGTAATAGGGAAAGCTAATCCACATGCACAATTCAGTCCAGTGCTAGTAGAAGTAGTATTTATGGACTATGCTTGAGTTCAAACCGAGCTAGCACCCTAAACAACCAGTAGTGAAGGTTCCTATGCCATGCCTTTAGGGTATTGAATGTCAGGTGTTAGCCCCATGTTTGTATATCTGCCGGCTGCCTTTATTTCCTAGACCAGTTCCCATTTCCAATTGTAGGCTGGGACAGCTTGGAAACCCAGGTAATTTTATAGAAAAAAATTCCTGCCTCAATGGGAATCTGAAGATGTGACCACCGAGCTAGCAAGCAAGTGTTCTAGGCACTGAGCTGCACATATCTCGATATATATCATCAGCATCATCATGTGGCAGAATAGATTATGGAGTGGGACAGACAGAACTACAAAAATTAGATTTTTAAGAGCATGCATCTTTCCCATTGCAACATACGCCTGTGAGACATGGACACTTACTAAACAAGCTGAACAGCGCATAAACGCCTTTGAATATAAATGTTACAGACAAGTTCTAAGAATATCTTGGGTAAAGAAATGAACAAATGCATCCATACTTCAAGAGCTGAATATTGAAGAGGGTTGGCTATTAAAGACGATAAAACAAAGACAATTTATATACTTTGGTCACTTGAAATGTCATCAAAGTTTGGAGAGAACACTAATGGAGGGGTATATGCCTGGGAAGAGAGGAAGAGGAAGGCCATAGAGAAGATTGGTGCAGGATGTGGTGGATGATCTCCAGATTGGTGTATCGGACGCGGGGCATCTTGCTTATGATCGAGAACTTTTCTGGAAGGTTGTTATGGGAGCAAGGTTCTGCAAAGGACATGCTACTGAATGAATGAATCATCATGTGCCATCTCACTTGATCACCAGTCTCCAATGAAGTCTATATTCATGTCCCAGTTACGTCATGTGACCAAGCCATCAACATATTTATATCTTTGTCTTACTCTGGCTCTTTTCAAATCAAGTTTGCAAGGTATCACAAAGTTGTCCAGTTTATTTCTTCTCATAACGTTCCCAGAAATCTTGACTGTATACATCTAATTTCTCTAATGAGTGTATGGTTTTAATTTCTTTCTTGATAAAGTGCCTCATTTGTTTTTCTGTCCTTCCAAGGTATTTTTTAAATTCTTATTAAAAACCACATTCCCACTGTAATTTGACGTTTCTCACTTTGTTTGCTTATTGTCCAGGTTTGACATACATATAACAGTAGAGGTTCTATATAGCACTGTGACACTGATATTGTTTGCTTATTGTCCAGGTTTGACATACATATAACAGAAGTTCTATATAGCACTGTGACACTGATGTTGTTTGCTTATTGTCCTGGTTTGACTGTAGAGGTTCTATATAGCACTGTGACACTGATGTTGTTTGCTTATTGTCCTGGTTTGACATACATATAACAGTAGAAGTTCTATATAGCACTGTGACACTGATATTGTTTGCTTATTGTCCTGGTTTGACATACATATAACAGTAGAAGTTCTATATAGCACTGTGACACTGATATTGTTTGCTTATTGTCCTGGTTTGACATACATATAACAGTAGAGGTTCTATATAGCACTGTGACACTGATATTGTTTGCTTATTGTCCAGGTTTGACATACATATAACAGTAGAAGTTCTATATAGCACTGTGCACTGCTTGTTGATATTGTTTGCTTATTGTCCTGGTTTGACATACATATAACAGTAGAGGTTCTATATAGCACTGTGACACTGATATTGTTTGCTTATTGTCCAGGTTTGACATACATATAACAGTAGAAGTTCTATATAGCACTGTGCACTGCTTGTTGATATTGTTTGCTTATTGTCCTGGTTTGACATACATATAACAGTAGAGGTTCTATATAGCACTGTGACACTGATATTGTTTGCTTATTGTCCTGGTTTGACATACATATAACAGTAGAAGTTCTATATAGCACTATGACACTGATATTGTTTGCTTATTGTCCAGGTTTGACATACATATAACAGTAGAAGTTCTATATAGCACTGTGACACTGATATTGTTTGCTTATTGTCCAGGTTTGACATACATATAACAGTAGAAGTTCTATATAGCACTGTGCACTGCTTGTTGATATTGTTTGCTTATTGTCCTGGTTTGACATACATATAACAGTAGAGGTTCTATATAGCACTGTGACACTGATATTGTTTGCTTATTGTCCTGGTTTGACATACATATAACAGTAGAAGTTCTATATAGCACTGTGACACTGATGTTGTTTGCTTATTGTCCTGGTTTGACTGTAGAGGTTCTATATAGCACTGTGACACTGATGTTGTTTGCTTATTGTCCTGGTTTGACATACATATAACAGTAGAAGTTCTATATAGCACTGTGACACTGATATTGTTTGCTTATTGTCCTGGTTTGACATACATATAACAGTAGAAGTTCTATATAGCACTGTGACACTGATATTGTTTGCTTATTGTCCTGGTTTGACATACATATAACAGTAGAGGTTCTATATAGCACTGTGACACTGATAGTTGTTTGCTTATTGTCCAGGTTTGACATACATATAACAGTAGAAGTTCTATATAGCACTGTGCACTGCTTGTTGATATTGTTTGCTTATTGTCCTGGTTTGACATACATATAACAGTAGAGGTTCTATATAGCACTGTGACACTGATATTGTTTGCTTATTGTCCAGGTTTGACATACATATAACAGTAGAAGTTCTATATAGCACTGTGCACTGCTTGTTGATATTGTTTGCTTATTGTCCTGGTTTGACATACATATAACAGTAGAGGTTCTATATAGCACTGTGACACTGATATTGTTTGCTTATTGTCCTGGTTTGATATACATATAACAGTAGAAGTTCTATATAGCACTATGACACTGATATTGTTTGCTTATTGTCCAGGTTTTTGACATACATATAACAGTAGAAGTTCTATATAGCACTGTGACACTGATATTGTTTGCTTATTGTCCAGGTTTGACATACATATAACAGTAGAAGTTCTATATAGCACTGTGCACTGCTTGTTGATATTGTTTGCTTATTGTCCTGGTTTGACATACATATAACAGTAGAGGTTCTATATAGCACTGTGACACTGATATTGTTTGCTTATTGTCCAGGTTTGACATACATATAACAGTAGAAGTTCTATATAGCACTGTGACACTGATATTGTTTGCTTATTGTCCTGGTTTGACATACATATAACAGTAGAGGTTCTATATAGCACTGTGACACTGATATTGTTTGCTTATTGTCCAGGTTTGACATACATATAACAGTAGAAGTTCTATATAGCAATGTGACACTGATATTGTTTGCTTATTGTCCTGGTTTGACATACATATAACAGTAGAAGTTCTATATAGCACTGTGACACTGATATTGTTTGCTTATTGTCCTGGTTTGACATACATATAACAGTAGAGGTTCTATATAGCACTGTGACACTGATGTTGTTTGCTTATTGTCCAGGTTTGACATACATATAACAGTAGAAGTTCTATATAGCACTGTGACACTGATATTGTTTGCTTATTGTCCAGGTTTGACATACATATAACAGTAGAAGTTCTATATAGCACTGTGACACTGATGTTGTTTGCTTATTGTCCTGGTTTGACATACATATAACAGTAGAAGTTCTATATAGCACTGTGACACTGATGTTGTTTGCTTATTGTCCTGGTTTGACATACATATAACAGTAGAAGTTCTATATAGCACTGTGACACTGATGTTGTTTGCTTGTTGTCCAGGTTTGACATACATATAACAGTAGAAGTTCTATATAGCACTGTGCCACTGATGTTGTTTGCTTGTTGTCCAGGTTTGACATACATATAACAGTAGAAGTTCTATATAGCACTGTGACACTGATGTTGTTTGCTTATTGTCCTGGTTTGACATACATATAACAGTAGAGGTTCTATATAGCACTGTTACACTGATATTGTTTGCTTATTGTCCAGGTTTGACATACATATAACAGTAGAGGTTCTATATAGCACTGTGACACTGATGTTGTTTGCTTATTGTCCAGGTTTGACATACATATAACAGTAGAGGTTCTATATAGCACTGTGACACTGATGTTGTTTGCTTATTGTCCAGGTTTGACATACAAATAACAGTAGAAGTTCTATATAGCACTGTGACACTGATGTTGTTTGCTTATTGTCCTGGTTTGACATACATATAACAGTAGAAGTTCTATATAGCACTGTGACACTGATATTGTTTGCTTATTGTCCAGGTTTGACATACATATAACAGTAGAAGTTCTATATAGCACTGTGCCACTGATGTTGTTTGCTTGTTGTCCAGGTTTGACATACATATAACAGTAGAAGTTCTATATAGCACTGTGACACTGATGTTGTTTGCTTATTGTCCTGGTTTGACATACATATAACAGTAGAGGTTCTATATAGCACTGTTACACTGATATTGTTTGTGTCAACAACTTAACTGACAGGCATCATCGGGTACTTCTCACACACTCGTACAAGACAACTTGCAAGTCGTGTGGGAGGCAAAATGCATGGTCCATTTTATTGCCGTTGGCTCGCTTACAAGCGGTAAACAGTCGCTGATGCAATACACAATATATAGCCACAGAATTATCTAACACAAACTGCTAACCCTATGCTAACCCTATCTACGAGTGAACCCAAAACTCCTAACGTTATTCTAAACGATGTGAACGCCCCAAAGTCCAGTCTCCCGTCCGCCGGACATCTCTCCCGTGGTTACACACCCCGCGGGGGTGACCTTCTCCTTCGTGCGTGTTACCTCACATCGCACGCTGCTGGCAAAACGTGGCCTGTTGAGTGTCTACTCAACTGTGCTCTGGCTTCATGAGGTGCGGTGGTATCGTGATTAGAGTGCTAACTCTCTGAACACCGCCTGCGTGTATTCTGAGGGAGTGGCTAACCTTCCACGATTCCCTCATCTCCCCTGCTCTTGCCTCGGGCACCGTATCTCCTCCTGGTCCCTCCAGGATTGACCGCTCTCCCTGGCGGAGGGGATGCGGTTGAGTCTTTGACACACACCCGCCCCCCTTGTGTTGCGTCATCAACTTTCACTTATTGGTTGTGACGCAAGGAGGTTTCTACACAAAAAATTAGTGTCTCTAATTTTTGTCAAAGACTCTAGATAACCTGGCTCTGGGCTTTCCAATAGACTATTAACAACTATTGTCACAATGTAGTAAAGCCTCACTTGGCTACTGGCAATCGCCACAAACTTGCCTGGTTGGCGTGAGCCCCTTCTCACATGCTATATTATATTTATCAGAGGTATGTCTGAACCGGACCGTTGTCTTATAAGACCTGCCCTCACATAGTAAATTAACTTACTACCCATACAAAGTTGACTTTATTAGGGTCAACACATGAATTGCTTCATGTCCCCCATATAATATTTAACAACCAATCTACAAGAGTGTGTGCGACAGGCTTTACCTTCTTCGCTTCCGCGCGTAAGACTTCATTTCACTGTTAATTTAGTTCTTCGTTGTCTATTATGTCCCCTGGCCCCAAAGTTATGTGCCTTTGATCTGCAAATAGTGTATGCAATTTATATGTTTGTTTTTCTGGTTGTTTGCGTGTTTGGATGTAATAAATCTACTACTCTAACTTCTACCCTATATTTCTAACTTATCTGTGTATGTATGTTAGTTTTTTGAGTGCCATAATTTTGTTCAATGTGGCCACAAACAGGTGTATAACACTAATTCGTGACTACATTCCATTGTTATGAGACCCAAAATACTGTATTCTAAGTTCTAAAATATATCACAGACAACACATTCACACTAACACAATTTCCCTAGCGAAAACCAACATTAACGCAAACAAATATTAAAAGTCGTGGCAGGCAGCAGAAGAATTTGCTGACTGCTTGCATTCTCTCCCGTCTATCTTTCATTCATTCTTACTTTCACACTTCTGTCATACTCCTTTCACCCTTACCTCTGTCACACATCTATTATCCTTCCACACTAATTCTTCTGATCATTTAAAAACCGTTGAGTGACACTGTACACAGTTGGCTTAGTTTGAGATGATTGAGCCTCATGACTGTGCGCTAGTCATTGCACGAGTCATATATGTACATTATATTTACATGGGCGAGACAGGGTTGATGGCTTGTCCCTTTGATCTCATCATCTAATATGTTACACTAACCTAAAGTATCATATTTTATATTATAATCGACTATTCTCCTTTTATAACTAAGTATTTAATGTGTTACCTAAGTTCTATTATGTTAATTATATTATCTGTTTATCCTACTCGTTATGTTTATCTAATCTAAGGGATGTAATGTAACTATTTAAATGTAATTAGTGTGATATGAGTTATGTACCCTAATTACCTGGATGATGTGCACATAAATTATGTACTTTTCTAATACTATACTATCTAATGCTGTTAGATTGAAAATGAATCATATGATTAATGTTGTTAATCTAAATTATGTAAATGATGTATGTAAAATGATATTACTAATTACTGGTAATGTTTGATCGATGGTATGGTTTTCCTTAATATGGAATAAACTAACCTAAACTAAAGCTAAATGAAATGTAACACTCTAAATGGTACTATTTCTATTAACATCTTACTTTAGCTTGTAATTACCTATTTTTTTACGTCTAACCTAATATTTTAACTTAATTCTTAAGCTAAGTAAATGGGTTAATTACTGTACTAACTATCCTATTAAAATAAATGAGAACTATTATATTACCTAATTCTACCTCTAATTTCTAACTATTTTTTAAAAAAAATTATTATTTTACATATCACATTAAGTTTATATACATGGTATTCAGTTCTCACAGGTTAGTATTTGCCTTCATGTTTGATACTTCGGTTATAGGCACAATATAACTACATAATTTGCCTGGGTATCTGAAATACATTTTACGGTCATAATAATGTTCATCGGTAGTGCACGTGTAGAGATTCGCTGGTGTCGTAGCTTTGGTCTTTATGTGTCTGAAATTAAGCACTGTTCTGACACTGTTTTCTACATTTCACACAAATGATACACCGGCCTGGAGCTTAGTTGGAAATGAGCTGTCCTGATTCACACGGTAGTATCTAAGTTCTGTAGCACAGTTCTTAAGTTAATGTCTACGGACACATGATAGTTCGTTGTACTTGGTACACTCTTAAGCACACCATGGGTGTATATGTAACCTATTTTACATAGCATATTGTACTGTATTCATGTACTAACTATCACTCTACATTATTATGTGGGATTTCAGGTATTATTACCTCAGATGGTAAAATTAGTGACCACCTGTATATCCGGTCCTTTCGATGCACACCACTCTGGATGACCGTGATGGGAGAATTGTAGGTCTGGACAATGAAGTGCACACCCGCCAGAAATCGACCGAGTTTATCTCACTGCATAGATGACGCCTAGGGTTGCAACTGTGATATGGAATCTCTGGACTCAGCAGGTGTGATCTTACGGCTCACGTAACCAATCGGATGGAAGATGCCCTCAAAAAATTGGCCTAGTACTGCTGGCATCTGTCCTAGAATAATAAACGAGCCTAGGATTAGGCAAGCGGAGGGATTGGAATATTTACAAAAAAGGATCTTCAATTTTGACAATGCAGGAATTAATAATGCATCTTTCACATTTCATTTCCAGAAGATTTTAAGACATTGGAAAATATAATTGTAATTTCTGAGTAATTTACTAATCCCAAAAGGTTTCTGACCTGTTTCTTTCTGTTAGACATGGTCAGATTCATAATTTTGGTACTACTTTTCAGGTCAGTCTACAGTTGGACTTGAGAAATGACATGACCCACAAATGAATTTATTTTAGGCATAATTTGACTTTGCTCGGTTTGACAGTGAGACCGAAGAGTCGCACTCTGTCAAAGGCATGTCTCAGTTTCAGTAGGTGTATTGTCCAGTCATCAGTATTCTGATTTATTCATGTGTATTCTATAAGTTCACTACATGTATGCCCCTCGTCGGATTTGCCAGTCTCACTAACTAGTGTAGTTGCGCTATGTATGTCTGTCGTCTGATCACTAGGTGTGGATGCAATATGTTTGTCTGTCACTATTTCTGTCTCTTGTCTTGAATAGTAAAGTTTACGCATGTTGACATGGAATATCTCTAAGTGTCTGTTTATCGATATTTCATAGTCAACATGTACCATGGTTATGTACCACCTTGAATAGTCGTTGCCATTTCGTTGGTATGGAAGTAGCCTAAATCTGTCTTGATCAAGTTCAAGATCACTGGTTCTTGCACCGTTGTTTGTGTGTTTGTGGTAGAACTGACCCTTCCTCTATCAAATGGCTTGGGAGCCAGTATAGAAGGTTGTACTTCAGTTGTAGGATGTCTACCCTTAAACTTTTGTACCAATTGTTGACAGACATTACACGCAAATACATTATGAAAACATAATTTTATCTTCTTGAAAAAACCTGGTCTGGTGTTGTTGTATGCAAGATGACCAGTCACCGGTGTTTTATGTGCATATTTTGGCATAGTTAACCGGTGTTGTTCAGGTAACACCTGTTCATGGTTACCAGTAGCATGACCTGTAGTTGAAATGCCATTCTTACGTCTAAATAAACAAGATGCATTTTTGGTCACTCTGGCTTTGACCTTTAACAATTTTAAGTATGGAGACACATTAAGAGTAGATTTCTGGTGGTGTAAAAGTTTCTGTTTGTTTGTGTCATCTGTGCTGGTTGTAGAAAGCATCAGTAGTGTCTCATCTTGTAATATGTTATGATGTTTTGAAGTGTCTGTTTTGGCTGTTGTAATAGGTTGCCTTTACTTTTTCCCATGCAACTATTTCATCAATCGTACAATGTTTTAGTTGGGGTAAGCACCCCAGAATCAAATCAGTACAAGGGTTGTTCAGTATTGCACAGGTAAAGGTACCAGAGAGAAAAGGAGAATCAATATGGGCTTTTGCCAAAGGGTAAATTTCAATGTTACCCGAGAAGGTACGGCATTTGACAGTATCACCTGTGTAATCACCCGGATTAACCAGTTCTTTCCGAAGACCAATAAGGGTGCTGCCGCTGTCCAGCAAACACTGGCATGCTACATCATTGACCATCGCATTGTGGAACACAAGATTGCCTCTGGAGGCTACTGCTGCGTTTACACTCTCAGATGAGCATAGTACTGTATGTCCACATTCTAGTTTCGCGTCTGTATGGAATTGGTGACATCGTTCACAGCTGTCGAAGCTCAACATATCGTATGCACCACAAACATTTTCTGCTTGGTTATTAGGTAAGTCACTTTCACTCTCAGACTCATTCTCACTACCACCATCTGAAGAGGTGTCAATCAAAATGGCATTACTGGCTTTCATACGCTGCCGGCCAAGGCACTTATTACTATAATGGCCATAACAGGAACAAAAAAAACATTTGATTGCACGCCTGTATGCAGATCTTTTACTTTGCTGTTTCTTGATCACATTTTCAAGATGCGCCGGATAATTTGGCGATTTGTCACACATAGCATAGGTGTCATGTAAAAGGTGACAATGGATACATTTTTCCATTTTCTTATCTTTCTTATCGTATTTCTGATAAGGTTTCCTATTACTTTGGTAGTTTTTAGTTTGGTCTTTGACGAAGGAAACTATTTCAGAGTCATTTGAGGTCTTAAACACATCTCTGTTAGAAGAAAAATATGCTGAGCCTTTTTTCTCGAATTGCTGGATGTTCTCAATGTCTGACTGCTGCAAAAATTTGGCAAAAGGAGAAGGTATGGTAGATATAACCTTGTCCATAGCAATTAAGTTTTTTAATCTATCAAAGTCTTTTCCTATGTTAGCTGCTTTCAGCCACCTGTCTAGTACACTCTGTACATTTGAAACATAATCAATAAAGGTTTCACTAGGTTTAGGTTTTAGATTTGAGAACTGAACTTGATACCCAGGGGCATCAAGTAAAAAGTGCTGCATAATCCTATCATGGATGTATTGATAGCTAGATCTAAGCTCTGTTGGTATAGTTTCTATTACTTTGAGGGGCTCACCACTGAGATTTTTTGTATAAATTGGGGCCCACATCTCTAATGGAACTTGGTGGTATTTAAATTGATATTCTACATTCTCTGTCCAGGCTGATATGGAATCATCTTTACAGTATGGTTTGATAATATTTTTGTATTTGTTGAACTTATTTTCTTCTTGTTGACTTCTTAATTTAGTGGCAGAGATCTCTGCGTGTGAGTCTACTTCCAAGCCTTTCATCTTTAACTGTGTCTCTGATTCTACTTGGATTTGTTTTTCTTTAACTCGTGCCATTTCATCTATCTCTTTTTGCTTTAGATCTAATTCCTTTTGTTTTAATTCTTTCTCTTGATCTAATTGCTTTAGCTTAATCTCCTTATCATGTTCTCTATCTCGTTCTTCTTTTTCCTTTTGTTGTTGTAATTGCTGTTGCTTAATTTGTTTTTCATCTTCTAGCTGTTTTTGTTTTGTTATCTCAGCTAGTTGAGCAATGTCCTTCTCTTGTTGTAACTGTTGTTGTTTAATCTCTAACTCTTTTTGCTTAATCTGTTTGTCATCTTCTAGCTGTTTCTGTTTTGTTATCTCAGCTAGTTGAGCAATCTCTTTTTGATGCTGTCTTTCTTCTTCTCTTTCTCGTGCGCGTTCGTCCCTTTCAGCATCTTTTGCTTCTTTAAATTTTTGATCTGCATACTGTTGTAGCTCTTTTCCTGTTAATTCTAGATCTTTACCTGCTTTTATGAAGTCTGATAAAGTTGCCATCTTAATTTAGTATTCGGCTAACAGTGATAGGCAATGATGACTTTCATCAGTTATTTATCTTTGATATGTTATGTTGGTTCTTATCTGATCACTATCAGTTGTGCTTTCTGTTTATACCCTGCCCAGATTTATCTTGCAGATAAACAGAGTATACAAATATGTCAATGCGTTACAGCTGAAAAAGAGATGCACTATTAATCAAATTGCATGCCAAAATATATAAGTGTACTCAGCTTTAACGTTCCCGAGGATCGGGGAACGGAACTCCGTTGCCACAGGTCACCTTGGTACTTTAGGGTGGAGACACGTGTCGTTACCAGCAAACTATATTTGGTGCACAGGGCCGTAATCAGGTGTAGTTCGCCCTTTGATATGCAGGGCCGTAGTAATCAGGCCTATTACACGATATGTTAACCCAGACCCCTATGGACAATGACTTATACAATGACAGACAGATTCACGAACAACTAGAATATGTATTAAATAACTTAAATGTCAATGTCCTGTCTTTGCTCTATCAGTTATTGCCTTATGTTACTAATCTATTTAATTTCTGTACGTGTTGTGCAGGCAAGTATCATCTGCCAGGCCAAAAATTAGTTCCATCGTGACGGTAAACACAGAGAAAATATGACCAAAAATATTCATATCTGGTTTTAAAGAAATAAAAATAACATCATAATGTTTAAATAAATAAATATATTCCTTTAGTAGTTGAAATAAATAAATAATAAATGATATAACGTACCGATTCAGGCGGGCAGCCGCTTAGCAATTCTTTACACACTCGATTGCTGTATGCTAATGAGCCCAGACGACTGTTTGTCAATCATCTGACGTCACAGCACAGCGCGATGAAAAATCGATATTGTTGGCTGGCTTTGTATCACTCCGCCGTGAATCATTTTTGGTACTTATTTCTCACCAAAAAGGTAAATATATCAATAAACATAAGAAAACAAGAATATTAATACTTACAGCTTTCGATAAATACATGATTTCATTCAATAAATATATCATAAACACAAGTAAACACTATTTTGTCACGATAGGCATATTTCTAGCTCGCAAATTCTCCTGTCTGCACAAATTATCGTTACTACAAAAATTAAACCCTAGTCTGAGCCTCGTGGACGAGTGGAGTAGCTTGAATATTACATTCAAGCTTCACTTCTGACAACCACAATTACCCTGGCCTGTCAACAACTTAACTGACAGGCATCATCGGGTACTTCTCACACACTCGTACAAGACAACTTGCAAGTCGTGTGGGAGGCAAAATGCATGGTCCATTTTATTGCCGTTGGCTCGCTTACAAGCGGTAAACAGTCGCTAATGCAATACACAATATACAGCCACAGAATTATCTAACACAAACTGCTAACCCTATGCTAACTCTATCTACGAGTGAACACAAAAACCCCTAACGTTATTCTAAACGATGTGAACGCCCCAAGTCCAGTCTCCCGTCCGCCGGACATCTCTCCCGTGGTTACACACCCCGCGGGGGTGACCTTCTCCTTCGTGCGTGTTACCTCACATCGCACGCTGCTGGCAAAACGTGGCCTGTTGAGTGTCTACTCAACTGTGCTCTGGCTTCATGAGGTGCGGTGGTATCGTGATTAGAGTGCTAACTCTCTGAACACCGCCTGCGTGTATTCTGAGGGAGTGGCTAACCTTCCACGATTCCCTCATCTCCCCTGCTCTTGCCTCGGGCACCGTATCTCCTCCTGGTCCCTCCAGGATTGACCGCTCTCCCTGGCGGAGGGGATGCGGTTGAGTCTTTGACAGTTTGCTTATTGTCCAGGTTTGACATACATATAACAGTAGAGGTTCTATATAGCACTGTGACACTGATGTTGTTTGCTTATTGTCCAGGTTTGACATACATATAACAGTAGAGGTTCTATATAGCACTGTGACACTGATGTTGTTTGCTTATTGTCCAGGTTTGACATACAAATAACAGTAGAAGTTCTATATAGCACTGTGACACTGATATTGTTTGCTTATTGTCCTTTTTCACATACATACGACAGTAGAGGTGTATGTATGTATGTAAGTATGTGCTTTTGCATTGCATGTGTTTGCATGTCTGTGTGTGTGTATGTCTGCCTGCTTGCCTGTCTCATAACATGGTAATATGCATTTTTTATGTTCACAACTTTCATTTGACAATGTTTTTATTTTGTATATGAATGTGACTTTCACAGTAGGTAATTGATGTAGGAAAGATGAGTGAAATGTAAGACAGGCCTACGTGCCCAATTTGTGACCCTTTGAACATAAAGTTTGTTTGTTCGGTCTCACCTAGCAGAATTTGGATAGTATAGATGCTAATTGTTCCTACAATGCCCTGACTATAAGAGGAACCTGACTTTTTCTCTTATAACTTTACTAACAGTTCTATGTTCAGCATTTAATTGTGACATAATGTGATATAGGATTAATGATTAATGTGAAAAGTAACTGAAACATGATCTCTGTGGTTTATTTATGATCACTGTGATGTATTAATGATTGCTGTGTTTTCAGGATCTACGCCAGTACCCAGTTAAAATTGGAGTGATTTCCAACTGGGACCACCGACTTTACAACGTACTCGAGGCGGTCAAGCTAAGGCCATACTTTGACTTTGTTTTGACTTCTACCGTTGTTGGTGTGGAGAAGCCAGAGAGGGCCATCTTTCAGCTTGCTTTACAGGTGCGCTGCAAGTCCTTTCATGAAACCCTCCTTGTTGTCTCGTTTTCTTAACTCATGCAAGAATTCAGCTTTGTTTGTAAAGAAATAAGTTCTGTACACACAGATACTTCCATCAGTGCTCCAGTCACCCCCTGGAGGTCACTAGGAGGCAAGGAGAACCTAAACATGGTTCACAAACTCCATAGCACCTGACAGGATCCACATGTGGGTCTACCTGAACCACACCTGACAGGATCCATATGTGGGTGTACCTGAACCACACTTGACAGGATCCATATGTGGGTCTGCCTGAACCACACCTGACAGGATCCATACACGGGTCTGCCTGAACCACACCTGACAGGATCCATACATGGGTCTACCTGAACCACACCTGACAGCATCAAAATGTGGGTCTACCTGAACCACACCTGACAGGATCCATATGTGGGTCTACCTGAACCACACTTGACAGCATCCATATGTGGGTCTACCGGAACCACACATGCTGTATAAATATACTTTTATACATAGATTTGTATTTTAAATCTAGTCTGGAAAGCACCCTAATTGGCCAGTTGTTTTCAATGTCCAACTTCTTCCTATATGTTGTATGTTATGTTGTTTTACATAATATCTTCTTCTGTTGCTTCTAATCTCCACAGGGACTATTATAGAGCTTTCCTTACCCTCTCCAATCTCAGAAACCAGCAATTTGTGCACGACAAATACTGGAACTCACATTTACCGAGAGGCCTGGCCATCCTTGCAACATTAGCCAGACTCGGAACCCAATCTGTAGAACACCACAGCAAAAGCCTTGATCAGCCAGACCACGAAGAGCTGCCCCAAAGTCTGGACCAGGGTAAAACCTGGTCTTATATCCACAATGGGAGGTTGGCATGGCTGAATGGATAAGGACACGCATTCTTAAACATCTAGTGTGTTGATGCCGAGGTAAGGGGTTCAACCCCTACACCGGACAGTTGGACTAAAATGTTGACTTCTCCTCCTTGACTTAGAGACGTAAATTACAAGTACCTCTGAAGTCAAAGTGGGTTCACCTCATGGCGAGGGACATTGGTAACAGGGAAAGCTAATCCACATGCAAAATTCAGTCCTGTGCTACTAGAAGTAGTGTGTATGAACTACGCTTGAGCTCAGAGCAAGCGAGCAGAAAAAAAAAGGAATCCACAATGGCCTGTCATACACATTCAAGTACATTTCAGAAAAAGACCAGACAGACACTGAACCCCAGTGAAATATCTAGCAAGAACTACTTTGCAGTAGACCACCTCATACTTAAAAGCATTTCAATAGGAAATATCTGGACAGAGGTTGAATATGGGATGCCAGGCTGCCAGCCAGTTGTTGTAGAGATAGATGTGGTTACTGAAGTAGATTAACTATAATAACAAACGGTTGAACATCAGCTCTTTGTGTGTCCAGCTCTTACAGACACCAGGAAGTTGCTGCTTGCACCAAAGCTAGTTAAAGGAAGCTCTGTGTATAGAACAACACAACAGTTGATGAACATGAACATGTATTACTAGATGGCATCGGGTGGAAGGCAGGCTGCGCTGAATTGATAAATAAACAACAATCTATGTTAACTCTTTATCTGCCTACCTTTCTACATGTAGATCTATTTGTCTGTTAAAATATTGCATTGGGTATCTGCTGTCCTGCTGTGTGTTTGGCTACCTACTTTTAAAATGTAGCAATTTTTCTGCATTTCTATCTTTCAGTAAGATTTTTTCTGTCTATCCGTGTGCCCTTTCATTTGTATCTTCTTCTAGTTTTTATTTTTTATTTTTGCGCTCGCTCGCTTTGGACTCAAGCGTAGTCCATACACACTACTTCTAGTAGTGCTGGACTGAATTTTGCACGTGGATAAGCTTTCCTTATTAACAGTGTCCCTTGCCATCAGGCGAACTCACTTCCGACTTCAGAGGTACTTGTAATTTACGTCCCCAAGTCAAGGATGAGAAGTCAACATTTTAATCCAACTGTCCGGTGTAGGGGTTGAACCCCTTACCTCGACATCAGCACATTGGATGTTTAAGAACATGTGTTCTTATCCATTTGGCCATGCTGACCTACTTCTTCTGTCTGATTCCCCAGAAGGGAGCCATGGCTGAGAGATTATCATGGCCGCCTCAGGTTTAGAAGGTACCAGGTTTGATCCCATCACAGACTTGCAATTTGTCTGAGAACCTTCAGTATCTAACGATATAACACACCCTCCTGATCTCTTGGGTAGCCAGCTCTGACACCTGCCCTCCTCAGAAAAGGCTGAAATACAGGAGGCCCTGTGTGCAAGTTGTGCAAGTTAAAAATCCCACTGCAGCTGGACATTGCAAAGAGTAGGCCATAGAGCCAGTGCCGTGGCAAAACTGTGAGAACATTTTGAAAAACCTACCCGTGGGTGGATAGAGCCCCTGACCTTGGATGGAATCTATCTAGAGGAGGCACACCTGACACACATGCGTACTGAAGTCGGACACACCAACCTTTGAGGTGCATAACGGTGAGACACACTTCCCTTGAAAGAGCTATGAAAAAGAAGATTCCCTGATATGCCTGGTTGTTCATCTTTTATGTATGCCAGTTCTGTCTCCCGTAACTTCTTACTTTCCCTTCTATCTGTACAGAAAGCAGGCTGCCTAGCCCATGAATCTGTCCACTTTGGAGATAATGTGGAGAAGGACTTCCATGGAGCTCTGAATGTGGGCATGCAAGCATATCTTCTGGTCACATCTGGTGTGCAAAATCCTTCCACCAATCAAAAGTTGGTAGTTACCAGTGTACAGGAGTTTGTCAACGTGATACGCCCTCAACTCGGTGATGTGAAAATGTCTCCAACAATGCTTGAGCAGACAGAGATTGTTTGACCATGCGTGTCTTTATCATTTTGTGTTGTGCAGACAGAAGTTGATGTGTGTTTTAAGTTCTATTATTGTATAAGTGGGAGTTATGAGTTATAAGCTAAGAACTGACATCACTGCACTCAGGTCATTCCATGTGCGCTCTGTCTCCTTGTTCAACAGCCAGCAAAGAGTCATACTACTAATCATTCAAACCGCCATCTAATTGAAAGGTCTCCTGTCTTCTCTCTGTTTTGAGATTCGTCCAGAACCCCTGCCGATCCCCCGCCATATCATTCTTTCCACATACAGGTTCTCAGTCTGTTCCACCTACTAGGGAGTCTTTGTGGCGAAGTGGTCAAGCCGTCTGACTCGGGCTCCGAAGGTCATGGGTTCGATTCCTGGCCGCGTCCTTCGATTCACGAGTGAAATTTTTTCGAAGACTTCTGTGGGTCGTCGCTAGAGCTACGGAGTTAGTGCTTTGTGCGACACTTTCCGCGCTGCGGAAAGAGACCGAGCCATATGGGATAAAAACCCGGTGCAATGAAGTCGACCCTGTCGACTTTTAAGCGATGTAAGTCTGTTCCACCGATTTCTCCAACTGGTCCCTTAGACACCTTTCCCTTGTCCATATGTAATCTACCAGCGAGAGGTGCATTCCCTGCCAGCCTATCAGCCTGTTCATTATCCTGCATGACCAGTGCAGAAAATCCTTACAGGTGTCACAATCTGTGTATAAGTGGGAGCTGCAGTAGTATAGCGGCTACATGCTCATCTGCCGGCTCACAATCTGTGTTTTAGTGGGAGCTGCAGTAGTATAGCAGCTACATACTCGCCTGCCGCCTCAGTAGTCATGGGTTCAAATTTGCATCTGGGCGGAACTTGAGAATGTAACTGGGCTTCCATGTCAACCCTGCTTAAAATGTGTAGGGGAAATGCTTGGGGAAGTATAGTGGTGACTGCCTTGCTCCAACCACATCACCCATGGAGAGATAATTGACTGTTCTGTAAAATATGGGTCTAGCCCCGTATGCTTAGAGCACCAAAGCTGCGCACAAGGTTTTTTTTTTACTGTCTTTGATTGTGTAAGGCAAAAGTTGTGGTAGAGAGGAAATGAGCCTCAGAGAGGCGGGGAGATGAAACGAATCAAGGGATGACTGTAAATCTGCAGCCTTGCCAAGACTGCAAGAACAGACAGCAGCGCCATGCAGGGGATGAATAGTCAGTCACCACGGTTTACAGGCAGCAGCAGAAGAAGAAGATATTGACCACATGGAGTGTCCCAATGTTTAGAATGAACAGTAATTGAATGCCATGCAAATAGGTTACCAAATAACAGTATACCCCAACAAGCAGTGATGTACAGACCAGATGGAAGCAGAGGAAAAGACCAACCATGTAAACGATGGACTCAGGGAATAACCGAGTCCATGGGAATCTCGATACATGAAGCCCATAAGCGGACACTCTCCCGCTGTTTATACTTCACCTCGACACCGCAAGGTACAAGAGGAACATGATGAGATGAGTAATTAAATGTATTCATCCTGGAAGACAAGACGGACCGACCAACATGGCGTTGGACACCAGACATTACAGACACCCCGGGCATGAACATGTATGAGTCAGGGAACTGATCAGAGATCCAGAGTCTCTCCTGCAGGCTGTGAGGAGAACACAGTTCTGCCAAGGACTTGCTACTTGTGGTTGTGATGTTGACTTTGATTGACAATTTCTGACAGTTGCTACTGTTTACTTCTGATATATCTTTGCTTGCTTGTAAACTATTTCAGTGAGTGGTTTAATTTCATATATATATCTGTTTTTGCCTGTAATCTATTTCATTTTTAATAAGCCAAAATTTGATTTGGTTTGTTAAGGATCATCACATGGATATCTTCATACATACTTCAGTCTTCTGCCATAAATCACACATGGATATCTTCATACATGCTTCAGTCTCATCTCATCTCATCATGTTCCTCTTGCACCTGCGGTGTTGAGGTGAAGTAAAAACATCATTAGCCATGGTTCGATGACTATTCCCACATCAGTCCAATTTTCCTCTCTTCCATTGTTTCTATAAGCTCTTCTTCTTGACTACTGAAATCGCAGACGTTCATTGTGCCTATGTTTTGAGTCGCTGATCTATCTCGTAGTCCATGAACATTACCGGGTCGATATCCATTTGGGTCAGTCCATTTATACTTCTTAGTTTTTCTACGAGCAGTATGAAGATCCCATGCTGGCTTGCTAGGCCAGTCACAGGTTTAGACACAAATCTGACCACATGGAGTCCATCCCCTATGGCGAGCCATAGCCCCGTTAGCCCATGACCTCATGGTCATGGTTTCCCTTGTCTTCTGCCATAAATCACACTTGGATATCTTCATACCTACTTTAGATTTCTGCCATAGATCACACATGGATATCTTCATACATGCTTCAGCCATAGATCAAACCAGGAGAATGTCAGCACAGTGCACAAACTCCCTAGCCAGGATCAGTTGTGTATCTCAGAACCACATGTATATGGTATTACCTTATATAGTCATTTGTATTGGCTAGCATTATACTGACGCTAATACAAATATATGTTGTATTTCTTGTAAATGGTGTAATTTGTGTAAGTATATATGTAATCAGACATTGACGTGGTCGAAGGGAAAAGAGCACTCACTCCTAGACTTCCAGTGTGCTGATGGTGAGGCAGGCAGTTCAATCCCTACACCAGCATTAAGTTGAACATGGAACTTGACATCTCGTTCAGAAAGTCATGGCAAACCACTGAAGTTAGAATTGCCTGGAAACCAAGCTGGGGTTGATTGCAGTGTTCCGCAAAGGACATTTTTTTACATCTTTATTTTGTGTACATTTGATTTTACTATGAGCTTGTTGTATTTTAACTGTTGGTGCCTTGATGCTAGATTTTCTGTATGGTGCTAATAGATCTGTGTACTTACTCTCCATCATGTCTACAGAGGTTTGCTTTGTTGATTCATTGTTGTTTGTGTATTTATGTAGATTAACTCTTGAATTTATACAGCGACAAAACTTAGGCTGTCTATAAAACCTGAAAAAAACCTGCAGTGTATACATTTGGCTTGATATGTTGATAACAGGCTGGCCTCAAATATGTTATTAGTTGCATGTCCTTTTACAGGATGTTGCATTTAACCTCTGCATTTATTGCCTGTTAGTTCTTGACTACGCAGTTTTTGTGTTCATTAATCTGCCATTGCTTTCTGGATGGTCGACTCTTCATCTTCTTCTGCGTTCATCCGGAGTATTTTTTCCGGACGTGATTGTGTTGTGCCGTTAGGCCGACACATCCGACTTCTGCAGGCATTTTTTGACCGGGTTAACCTTCCCGGGCTACATCCATGTGTATCTACAGTATCTACACTCGAGTAAGATGACAGTCTACCTCAGCAACATGAGATGAAGGCTGAGAAAACCAGCCTGGAGGCACACCACGACAATCAGGCTGCATGCATAAATATGCACACACACACACACGCAATGAAGGTATAGTGCTCACCCTGTGGTGGGCTCTTGCCGGAAAGGGTCCACTCGGTAATACTGGTGCATATGCCGATTGGCGCCCCATACAGCAGACTCCAAAACTGCCTGGAATACAACCAAGGCTGCCTGGAACATGACATATCAAGGTAAACATTTTGGCATCGAGAAACAACAGTGGAGACTAAACTTTAAGTTATAAGATTGCATATCCTTTTACAGGACATCGCTGTCAACATCAGCATCTTTCAGCTGATTGTTGATTTCTTGGCAAGATTCCGCTCAGTAGTTTGCCATTACTTTCTGAGCGGCCGGCTCACATACCCCATAAGTTACCGACGCAATTTGAACCACTGCTGATTCTCATCGTCATCATGTTACTTACGAGATTACAGAGAAAAGTCGCTAACCTCAAGGCCAGGAAGCCGGCAAGTTATAAGATAGTGACTTAACTCTTTCCCTACCAGCGGCCGATCGATTGCCACAATTGACCGACTCTGGTGGCAATTGGTTATTCTATCGACACAGAATGATCAGTGGTTTATTTGATACATTTCTGCTCCATTTCGGAATCTTAAGTTACAGTAAACTGAAAAGTCACACAGCCGGAACATAGCTACATCATCATTGTGCTGTCAAACATTTGCCAACATTGGATTCTTGTGAATTTTAAAGTTTTAAATTAGCGTTAATTTGTTTGTTTGAGTTTTTCACAATGGAAACACCCACCAGTATGCGTCCTTATAGAATGACTTCAGATCAAGCTAGGTTATTGTTTGAAACAGTTTTAAACAATAGTGATTCCGATATTAGTGAAGATTCAGAAAGAAGTTTTATTTGTGAGCCTAAAGTTTTAGTACGTGGTGATAAAGAAACCAGTGAATGTTCGTCAACAGCTGAGGTGTCTGACAATGAATGTCCATCTGACAATGAATGTCAGGATGTCACAATTACTTCTCAGCGCAAAGGAAAGCAAACAGTACAAAATAAGAATAAAACTGGAGGAAAATACTCGAATTTACAAGCTCTATTTGAATCTATTTATCACACCATGTTTCACGTATGTGAACCAGAGGCAGCAGGTGCAAAAAAATTGATCCTCTTGTTGACATGAAATGATGAAATGATTATTGGATGGAAGGGCAGATTTCAGCACAGACAATACAATGCAACAAAGCCTCACAAGTACCACATCAAAACATTTGGTCTGTGTGATCCTGCGACTGGCTATGTGGTGAATTTAAAAATTTACTATGGAAGAAACACCGAATACAGTCCGGATTTAGATCCCATAACTGCTCATGCAGTGAAAGTGATTGCCACACTACTGAATGTTCTCGGAGCTGGCCATCACATCTTTGCTGACAGATTATACACTTCGAAAGTTCTGATTGATTATCTGCATTCCAACAATTTCAATTATACAGGGACGCTGAATGTCAACAGAGTAGGTTTCCCTCCAGAGTTGAAGCATTTGTGACTTCAGCATCAAGAGAGGAAGTGGTTTCTTGAAGGAGATAGAATATTGTGTGTGGCATGGAGAGATAAAAAAGCTAAAAAACCATGCATTGTTGTCTCTACCAAGTCTGTAGTTGGAACTGTTGAGAGCGGAATGAAACTATTGAGAGCAGAATGAGAAAACCACTCAGCAAGCCAAAGATGATCCATGAATATAACATGGCGATGAATGGCTGCGACAGAGTGGACCAAATGGTTGGATATTATAATATCCATGATAGGAAAACCATTAAGTGGTGGAAGAAGATCTACTACTGGATCTTTGAAATTGCACAGATCAATGCTCACATCCTACATTCCATATGCCAACTTGGTAAGTGCAATGTTTTCATCACTTTTACCTCTTTTTGTCAAATTATTTTTAAAATTATATTATTATTTTTATTATATTTACAGCCTATAGCAATAATTCCAATACCAACATATTCCTTGTGCAATCCCCTTTATTTTGATATATAATACAACATTTCTGCTACACTTTTAACCATTTTCATAACATTATTGTGACAGACCCCTACTTCCAGTTTTCTGCCATTATTTTTTTCCATTTTTGTGAAAAAGACATGGTTCAGAATATGCAGCAAAACTTCCTTTGTGAGTTATTTTAATGAGCAATTCTGTTTATATTGTTGAAGACAAGTGGTATTTGTTTGATTATTCAGTACATTAAACATGATTAGCAGTAGAGGAGTATAGAAAACACTTATATGTGCAATTTTTAAAATAATTTTTACCTCTTTAATTTCAGTTGTTATTATTAAACCTTTCATTATTGTCATAATATTTGTAACCTATCAATTAATTATTAACACTGTCATGTTCCTTGTGCAATCCTTTTTAATTTGATATGTAATATAATCTGCTACCATTTTAACCATTTTAAAAGCATTATTATGAAATACCCCTACTTCAAATTTTCTGCCATGAATTTCTGTTTGGTCAGGACCCAATTTTTGTTTGGTTGCGAAGGAGTTAAAAGACAGTGACAGTTTTACAAGGGACATCACTGCAGATACAGACACTTTATTTCAAGTGAACGGAAGAAGCAGCAGATAATGTAGTCAAGTGAACTAGAGAAAATAATGCATGTTTTTGTGTCAAGTTTAGGAGGCTGGCTAGATGCTAAAGCAAAGCCATGTAGTCATGGACAAATCCCATCTTGAGACAGACCCAGGACCGCAATGTCAGCAAGTAAGTACCAGAGCTGTTCAAGAGGCAATGACATTACATCGTTTTTCTCAGGCGCTGTTTATTCAAAAAGCATGAAATTTATACATAATATACGCGGATATGTCATATAAACAGTCCATTGGCACCTTTCCGTCTTGACAGACGATAGTTTGGTACATTGTGCTTCAAAAAGGCTTAATAACTACGATCCATGGCGGTGGCTGGTAAGGCCAATTCTTGCTGCAAATGTTTGCTCACAGTAGGTGCATGTGAAAACATGGTCACTTCCACCATTTTGCACCATCTTACGTCTCTCACGCTCTGTGTGTGCTTTATCTGCAATCATTTTCTCCTTTGTCTTTATTCCGTTTCTGATAGTTGCCCTCCATGCAACACGTTCAGCGGCGACGTGCTCCCAATGTGCATTATCAATGCCTGTATCAATCATGTCCCGCTTACACACATCTTTGTATCGTAGTAGAGGCCGACCCTGAGATCTCCTACCCGTCTGTAATTCACCAAAAAAGATGTCCTTTGGTATTCTACCATCATCCATCCTCCTAACGTGTCCTATCCATCTAAGTCTACGAAGACTGAGCATGGAATACACCGTCACACAACCTGATCTTTCCAATACTTCAGTATTTGTGATTTTGTCTTGCCACTTAATACCAAGTATTCTTCGCAGACATCGCATATGAAAGCTGTTTAAACGTTTCTCTTGGCGTGAGTAAGTTGTCCAGGTTTCACTGCCATAAAGAAGAGTACTAAGGACACAGGCTTGGTAGACGAGGACTTTTGTTTTGGCAGTAAGCTTCCTGTTCTCCCAGACTCTTTTTGCTAACATGTTCATTGTTGTTGCTGCCTTGCCAATCCTGATGTTGATTTGCTGATCGAGGGATAATTTGCTAGTATTTATCTCTGATCCTAGATATGTAAAATGGTCTACTATCTCCAGTTCGGCTTCGTCAATAAAGATTGATGGTACACCATGTGCACCTTGTGACATAATCTGTGTCTTCTTTTTGTTAATTGTTAAACCAAATTCAGAACAAGCATTGGAGAATGCAGATAGTAGATGTTGTAATTCTTCCTCAGAGTGGGTCGTAATCGCAGCATCATCCGCAAAAAAGCAACTCTCTGATTAGTACCCTGCTAATTTTGGTCTTGGCCTTCAATCTCTGAGCATTATAGAGGCCACCATCTGAGCGTGAGTGAATGTATATACCATCATCTTGATCACGAAAGGCATATTTCAGTAGAAGTGTATATCCCAAAGAGGGTGGGAGCTAGTACACAGCCTTGCTTAACTCCACTCTTGATTTCAAACTCTTCTGAAGTTGAGCCATCAAACTTGATTATACCCTTCATGCCTGTGTGGAACGAT
Source organism: Cepaea nemoralis (assembly GCA_014155875.1). Classification (NCBI taxonomy): domain Eukaryota; kingdom Metazoa; phylum Mollusca; class Gastropoda; order Stylommatophora; family Helicidae; genus Cepaea; species Cepaea nemoralis. The sequence goes on from JACEFZ010009506.1 coordinate 136,970, forward strand.
TCCACAATGGACAGAAGAGTTGGTGGGCAGCCAATCTTCTTTAGTGCTTTGAACAGACCCTCACGACTGACCAAATCGAATGCCTTTGTGAGGTCGATGAAGGCAATAAACAGTGGCTGATTTTGTTCCCGGCATTTTTCTTGCATCTGTCGCAATGAGAATATCATATCAATGGTAGACCGGTTCTGACGGAAGCCACACTGTGATTCGGGGTAGACTTGATCTCCCAGGACTTGAAGTCTGTGCAGGACAATTCTGGCAAATACTTTCCCAACAATACACAGAAGTGAGATACCCCTATAGTTGTTACAGTCGCTCCGATCTCCCTTGTTCTTGTACAGCGTTATGATGTTTGAATCTTTGAAATCCTGTGGGACTTGTCCTTCTCGCCAGCATAGCTCTATTAGCTGGTGGATCTGTAGAGCGAGTGTGTCTTGCCCACTCCTGATCACCTCTATTGGAATCCCATCCTTACCTGGAGCCTTGCCAGATGCAAGCTCATTTATAGCACACTTCTGTTATAGTGGGAAGTGTGTCCAGGTGGTCAAGAGCTGGCAGGGCCTCTATGGCGTTGAGGGCATCATCCGCTAGCTTGGTCTCACTTGAGTAAAGCTCTAAATAGTGCTCGACCCATCTATCCATCTGCTGTTTCTTATCAGTGATGATTTCTCCAGTCAAGGTTTTCAGCGGTGCACTTCTTTTGATCATTGGACCACAGGCTTTCTTTATCCCTTCATACATGCTTCTGATGTTTCCCTTATCACTTGCGATTTGAATGGACTCACATAACTTGATCCAATAGTCATTCGCACACTGCCTGGCAGCCTTTTGTACATCCTTCCTTGCTTGCTTCAGCTCACTCAGAGTGTTACGCGTTGGTCTTTCCTTGTTTCTTAAGAGAGCTATCTTCTTTTTATCAATCAAGGGCTGCAGTATCTGGCTGTTTGCCAGCAAACCAGTCCTGCCTCTTATGATCCACAGTGCCGTAAACCCCTACCGCTGTTTTATAAATAGTTTCTTTAAGTTTACTCCATTTATCATTTACTATACAATTTTCTGATGTATCATTGAAAGCGTCTTCAAGTTGCTGTTGAAATTCAAAGCACTTTCCAGGATCGTGAGTGTTAGTAATATTAATCCTGGGGCTAGACTTGTGTTTAGCTGTGTAGATTCTCTTTGGTCTCAGTCTAACCCTTGCAACAACCAAAGAATGATCTGTATCACAGTCAGCACTGTGGTAACTTCGAGTTAATGATGTATGGTTCAGATGTTGTCTCCGTGTGATAATGAAGTCCAGCTGATGCCAATGGCCGGATCTTGGATGTTTCCATGTGACCTTATGCATCTCTTTTGTTTTAAAAAAGGAGTTTGTAATACATAGGTCATTTCTAGTGCAATGCTCCAGCAGCCTTTGCCCATTATCATTCATGCGACCGATGTTGTATTTTCCAAGGCACACTGGCCATGAACTCGAGTCCTTGCCCACACGAGCATTTAAATCACCGAGCATATAAATGTAGTCGGATTTTGGAACTGCCTTGATCGCAGAGTCTAGCTGCTCATAGAACGTATCCTTCACATCATCAGAGGAAGCGAGTGTCGGTGCATATGCAGTGAGAATGGTGGCAAATCCACAGGAGGTTTCCAAGCGCAGTGATAATAATCTTTCATTACCTCCAGCTGGGATATCAATCATTCCCAGTAGCGAATTCTTCACTGCAAAGCCCACACCATGTTGCCTTTTTTCTGCCTGCCCTCTTCCCTTCCAAAAAAAGGTGTAATTGTTTTCCCTGAGTGACCCTTCCTCAGCGAGGCGAGTCTCCTGCAGGCCAGCAATATCAATGTTAAGACGATCGAGTTCAGCATCAATCACAGCCGTTTTTCTCACATCGTCAATATTTGTCAAGTCAGTGGAAAATCCTGGACACATGGTTCTCACGTTCCAGGTTGCAAGCCGTAGCTTGAGGTTTCTATTCTTTTTATTAGTACCTGGTGCATTGGTTTTACAGCCTGCGATTCAGATTTTGTCCTAGCCCCAAGCACCCATTGAAGCAGGCAGGCTGTGGCGGATCAGCACCCAATTGGCTGGGGGCTGCCCAGCTTGAGGCGGGCGGTAGCTGATCAGTGACACCTGTAGGTGTCTCCCACCGTCAGAGGCAACGCGTGGCGCCCCATGTCTACGCCAACTGACAAGGACTTATAACCCGTAACAGTTGCCTCTCGCTTTGATTCCGAGACCGGTTAAGACCAGGGATGGAGTTATTGCCTCTCCATAGCACAAAGCCTGGGCTAAAATAAAGAAACCATGTGTTGCCCATGCAGCATGATCCCTCTCTCGGCCTGCCTAGTTCACTCCAGAGGAAAGTTGACACTATAATCTGGAACAAGACAAGCTGCAGAAGCTGCCGGATCAGCAAAGCAATGCCCTGTCCGCCTGTCGGAGCTTCGATCCTAGACCAGCTGCCAACCAAGGTTTAGGGCCTGGTCTGCCCTGCCATGACTTATTTTGTCTTTGGGTTGCATTTCCTCGCACCAGGATAAGGCTAGTACCCTCCCAATTGTGCTCTTCCGCCCGAAGCCGTTGGCACAATGTGGGGTGTCGGGATTGGTAAGCGCCGCCCAACATTCGGCGCTGACAGAAAGCAGGTAGTACCGTCTACTGTCATACGGTAGCTCAGTCATATCTGACTAAGACCTGTCATATAAACATCGGTATTATTAAATATAATCCCTATCAACATGTACGGCTTTATACCAGCACGAAACAAATGCACGTATACCTCGCCTGTACCAGATTTTGTCTTGATCATGTAGCCATTTCTTTGCTGCATGAATCACCCCTTCATCATCTTCAAACCTTGTCCTACAGAGTGCATCTTTAAGTGGACCAAATAGATTAAAATCAGAGGATGTCAAATTGGGACTATTTGGGTGTACCAGAGGAAATGAAACGCTGTTTCTGTTTGAAATATTGTCTTTGTCTGTCTGCCTGCCTGCCATTGTTTATCTGTCTGTGTCATTGTTTATCTCTCCGATGTCTGTCCCTGTTATGTAATTTAGGACCATGTTCAGATAAGTTTTCTGGATAAAGTCCAGGCATGAGCTGTGTATAAAATGCCGTTAGTCAATAATCTTGTGTAACAATGCGCGTATACAGGGGATCAACAAGTTCTGCTAGGTTATTGTAGAACAGGCTTTATTTGTGATGGTTGATACAAAATCTCAATACAATCAAAATACGATGTTGACTTCTCTTCTCTCGCCCTTGGTGTTTTCTTACTCCCCAACAACAAGCCACGTCACGACTTGAGCATCCTTCTAGCTGTTCTATCTTGATGCTCAAGCGTGCTGTAGGCTTGCACACCTAGCTGATACTAATAAGATATTCATTCTGCTACATCTCCCTGTGTTTTTAAAAGACTTTTCTTCTTCAAAAGTCTTTATTCCTAACCCCTTTTATCCTACATCTTCTCTCCTTACCTCCCATAATTTCTCTAAGCCGCCCCAAACTAACTCTATTTTAGGTGAATATTTCCTTCCAATTGTACCACATAGCAACCCACTATGGAGTCATACTTCTTCTTCGTTTCTGACTCTTCAAACATAACATATATTATTTACATATCCTCAATAACATTTAAATCTCAACTTTATACAATACATCATAACACATATGGTTACCTTTTTGAAATAAACACTCCGCTTAAAAATTCAAACGCTGTACCCTTCTGATACTACCTCAACTCCTGTCATCGTCTTGCTCCTATCTAGGTAACTGAGCTCGGGTTCACACAGGCAACAATAAACTTCCTTCGCTATGATATAGAACATTTATTGTATTGCATTGGCGCAGTGGGTTAACAGCCCGCGCTATATTACATATCACAGATAGTTAACAGCAACCACATAGTTATCATACAACAATCTAGCACACTATCTAGCCTATGTATATATATATCTATGAATATCTATTGAGTCCCTCTCAGGCAGGCCTTGTTGCCTCTCTCAAGTCCGTCTGTCCTCTGCCGGTCTCCACGTGTCCCAATCCGACACGGGCGGTAACTCTGTCCGAGTTCCTCGTGGACCCCGCATTAGGCGGGCCACGTCAGTGTCCACGGAACCATGGACTCGATGACCAGCCTTTCGAGAAGGCTCTAGATTACTCGGGCCCTGAGCGACTCGCTTCTATCCCTTGGGCTGGAGTTGCAGCCCTCTAATAATATATCTAAAGGTGAGGCGGTGACAGGATTCCCCTCTCCCCCCTGATATGATTTGTTCTTGGGTAATTAGATCTGTTCTAATTCTGTCACCGAATCACATAAAGTTGGTGTTTGTAGTTTGGTGGACAGTAACCTGGTAACCTACATACTGGCATTAAAACTCATGTATTCTCCCATACAACACTTCTCTGATTTGGTGAAGAGATCACTCTGTCTCTCGTGTCCTTAAAAATGCTTATCTGACCGAAGTTACGTGACGTTTTAGTAGTTGTATTTACAACCCGCCCTTCTCATAGTACCCCACTGGTACCAAGACAATTAACCTCTGTATTAAAGAGGGTTAACAAGACCGAAGTCCTGGCTAAATAAGTACACCTTCAAATCTTGATCTGTGTGTGCATTTCAATACACTTTTACTCTCGTATGTTATATAATGCTAAATATGTAGTTACCTTGTTATTTTATCCCCCTCAGACTACATGTGTCCCTGTTGGCTTGTTAGTGTGTTGACTAATAAGTTGCTGTTTCTAATAAAGTGACTGTATTTTAAATTGATAGTGTTGAGTTTTAAGGTTTGTGTACGTGTGTGCTGAATGTGTGGCATATTTCCAAGCGTCACGAGTTGGGATAACCTCAATCATGAATTACTCCACTGAGTGCAATACATGATCAGGCATTCCAAGTAGTGGTGCTTAGATGTATCCTAACTGCTAAACTAAGTATATTACACTAACTATTAAACTAAGTACTACACATGTATTCAACAAATTAGACAAGTCATGCAATTTTACATGAAAGACGCAGACAAATTAAAATAAATACGTTTTGCGTACAATTTGTCCGCCAAGTGTATCGTTCTCTCATTTAATCCATTCACGCAGTCATTCACTCACCTTTCATTCAAAATAGTATTTGGTTAAAATATATAATTAAAGTTGAGGTAAGTGTTATTGCCCTTAGAAAAAATGGACTAGGCGATATTTGCCCTTTAAGAAAATACGTACTTTTTGTACGATGAATCAAAAATAGGTTATAATTTAACTAGAGACAATTGTATATGACGGTTCTTTAGTTTATGAATGGAACCCCCTGTAATATTAAAGTAGAATATGTACAAATTACAGGTTAACACATTTTATATACATCATTAATGCAAATATAATACATATTTAATACTAAAGTAATTAATTAATTAAATAACTAAATCCAACGATGATGTGCGCGTTGTCCTCCTGTCGTTAGCGTGTTATGCCATGAATGTTAAAGTTAGTATGGCTGTCTCTTGAGTGTTGTTGTCGATGTGTTCTGTTTCGGCTAGTTTGCAAAGTTTCGTAGCAACAGCAAGTATGGATTGTTCTCAATGTCCCGTATGAAATATTACAGTATTCAGAGTCAGTTCACTGGTTGATATTATTGGTTGAAACACAGTTACCGTTTCTTCCTGGGATCGTTCTAGAGCTTAGGCACTTGATAGTATAGTTCTTAAAGTATAGCTCTTAACGTATCATGTTCATGGGTGTCGTAATTAACCTAATCACTGAGAGTACTCTAGCAGGTGTAGAGTTACACTGTTATATGCAACCGACTAAAAGTATCACAGTTTCTAGTATGGCGAATGGTCGAGATGCTAAGAGTCATTCTACTGGCGCATTCGTTTGCCGTGATAATAGGTCAGCCATAATGTTATCGGTGCCCTTGATATGGCGGATTTCGAAGTCGAAATCTTGAAGTAGAAGACACCATCTTTGTAACCCGTGGTTTTTGGGCGACCCATGGTTAAGGACTAATAATGGCGAACTGTCTGTGAGGACCACAAAATGACTACCCAAGAGGAACTTAGATAATCTCAATATACAAAACAATAGGCTTAAAGCCTCCAATTCCACTGTGGCATAACGGGTCTCAGCCTTCTTTAGTTTGCGGCTCACGTAGAGAATAGGGTGTCTAACTCCATCCACTTCCTGCATTAAACATCCTCCTATTGCGATAGCGCTCGCATCTGTGGTCAAAATAAAGGGTAAATTTATGTTGGGTAATCGTAAGACTGGTGGATTAGAAAAAATATGTTTCAATCTACACATTGCATCATCTAAGCTGGTACTTTTACAAATTTTTGATGGATGATCTTTAGTTAACATATCAGAAAAGACTGAGGTGAGTTCTGCCCAATGTGGAATGAATTTAGAATAATAGTTAATAAGACCTAGTAAACTTCTAATTTGTTTCTTTGTGGTAGGCACTTCTAGATTAAGAATCTTGGAAACAATTTTATCATCAGTCAACAATTTGCCTTCAGAAATTCTATGACCAAGGAAGTCTATTTGTGTATAGCCTATTTCAACCTTGGAAGGTTTGATAGTAAGTCCAAAAAGAGAGATTTGGTTGAAGACTTGTTTCAGGGTGAGTAAGTGAGAAGTCATATCAGAAGAATGGACGCATATATCATCAATATAGGCTACTACATCTTTAATTCCGTGTAATAACAATCTTGTTAGTCTAACAAATGTGGCCGGTGCGTTCTTCAGGCCAAAAGGAAGATATAGCCATTCGTACAAACCGAGAGGTGTTGCGAATGCTGTTATATGTCTACAAGAAGGGTGTAGTGGGACTTGCCAATATCCTTTCGCTAAGTCGGTCTTGGAAAATAAGGATGATTGAGCCATATTTAAAATAAGATCTTCACAACTGTTCATTGGCTCTGCATCCGTTGTTGTTCTTGTATTCAATACTCTATAGTCGATGCACAAACGGATTGTCTGGTCCTTCTTTTTCACCAGGACAATCGGTGAAGAATATTGAGACATCGATTTTTGAATTATGCCATTCTTCTCTAAATCTAAAATTTCTTTATCTAAATTAGATCTGTAATGGAGAGGAATCGAATATGGTCTACATTTGACCGGTCTCAGATCTGTCAGCACAATTGAATGTGTTATTTTATCAGTGCGTCCAGGTTTGTTAGAAAAGATAGATTTATACTCGTCAAGGAGAGTCAAAATGTCTTGTCGCTGTTGTTGTGTCAAAGTGTCAGAGATATGTATGTCATTTATACTCCCGTCGTCAGTCATAATTGGTACAGGGATTTCAGTATTGTCCGCGTCTGTCTGATTTATCACAGATGCTACTGTTTGTAAATTGTCTTCAATGTCATTGTCGTCGTCGTCGAGATCAATAGTTGTCAATATGTCGTCAAATTTGTCGTCTTTGTCGATATCACAGATTGTCGGTAATGTCCATATGTCTCCGTCGTTTTCGTTGTCGTAAGAGTGTGTCGTTAACGATGCTTCGTTTGTCGAGGTGTCATTCCGTTGGGAAATTGTCGTTTCGTCTCTGTCACCAGTTCGTTGCGTCTGTTCATTTGTCTCAATGTTCTGTCTAGCATAGTATGGTTTCAACATATTTACATGGAATAATTTCAAGTTTCTATTTAAAGAGAATGCAGTAGGGTTATTCCTCTTGTTGACCAGTTTCTGACATATAACACAAGATGTACAAAAGGTTTTAATGTCTTGGTCGAACTTTGGCCAATAAAACTGGGTCAGGACAATAGCCCTGGTCATTTCGTTTCCCATATGACCTCCAAAAGGGGAGTCATGGGCTATTTTTAGAACTTTGTCTCGATGTGCTTGTGGTAACACTACTTGCTGTATCGTGGTCTGCTTTGTTGTGTAAAATCTAGTTAAGATATTGTTCTGTAGCCTAAATGTCCACGATGCGTTCTTAGTTAAAGTATGGTGCAAGTGTAGGATCTGTTTTCTGTCCATTTCCAAAGCTGATGTTAGTTAAGTTTGGCGCTATTATTTCTAATGATTCCTGCAGTTGGTCAGTGTTGGTTTTATGGGTTGTCTGTCGTGTTATTGCATTTGTGTGTTGTGTGTTTTGTTGCACATTTACAGGCTTGGTACTTGGTAGATCGGTAGCATCCTCAATTCGAGGTTTTAATTCGGTCGTATCGCTCATAGATTCGACCGCCCCTGCATTGTACACCTCGGTGAATTCTTTCTGAATTACCTCAGTGGTTGTCTCCCTTGATATTTTGGCAGATTGAGACAAGCATGAATGGTGTTTCTCTGTAGCATCGCTGTTTGTGTGGTGAATACCGTGTTTATGCTCCCACTCTTTGATTTCCTTTTCAGAGCATGGATGTATGTTGGGCAAATTACCAAGTATAATATCAGCGACTGGATTTTCAAGGACAGCGCACAATACTTGTCCTGATATGAACGGTGTTCGAATTTCGACCAGAGCAAGGGGGTATTTTTCTATAGTACCTGAGAATGTGCGACAAGTCACATGTTTGTCTATGTAGTCTTTAGTGTCTATTAATGTTTTCTTAATCCCACAGAGCGTTGCGCCGGAATCCCGAATTAATGTGCACTTTTTGTTATTTACAAACCCTGTAGAAAAAACTAGCTTGCCTGTAGATGATAAGGCAGCGTTGGCTGTTTCATTTGAAATAGGGATAGTGTGGCCACATAGTAATGTTGTGTCAAGTTGGAACTTTGTACAGGTGTTGCACTTACTGTCTGTAATGGTGTTAATAATGTGTACAGCATTCCCAAGCTCGCTTTCATTGTCGTGTTGATTATCACAATCAATTAGTGATTCAATCTCTTCGTCAGACGACGTTTCCACTAGTGCAGCATTGGCCTGTTTCAATAACTTACGTCCATCACAGAAGCGACTATAATGGCCAAAACTCCGGCAAAAGAAGCATTTGACCGCTCTCTGGTAAGCGTTGCGCTTAGTCTTCTGCTTCTCCACCATCATTTTGAGGTGGTGAGGATAGTTAGGCGATTTGTCGCACATAGAGTAAGTGTCGTGACTCAAACCGCAATATTGGCATTTCGCTACTTTACCGACATTGGAGCGCGGTTTAAATTTACTCTCTGTTTGTTTGGAGTATTTGGTGTTCACTACTGCTGCTGCTGTATCGTTGTGACTTATGTTTAGCTGAAAAATGTCTCTATTTGCTGTGAAAAATGCATTCCCCTTGGACTCGATTTCCTGAATACTTTTACAATCCATTTGTTTTAAGAACTTAGCAAAAGGTGTGGGGATGGTGCTAACTATTTTGTCTATAATAATGAGCTCTTTAAGTTTGTCATGGCTGTTGTTCGTTTTAGCCGAGTTAATCCATTTTGTACACACGTCTTGGACTGTACTAACATAATCTATAAAGGTTTGGTTTGGTTGTGGAGATAATTTAGCAAATTGTTGTTGGTAACCTGCAGTATCTAAAGAAAAATGTTGGAGAATGCGTTGTTTTAGGTAATCATAGTCTTTTCGCATTTCCTGTGGCACTGTCTCTATTACTTTTAGTGGTTCAAGAGCTAAGTTTCTCATTAGAATAAATGCCCAGTCTGATTTTATGATGTTATGGTAGGCCATGAGACACTCAAAATTTTCCAAGTAGGCGCTGATGGAATCTCCTGAGCAGAACGCCTTCACTGAGGCCTTTATACTTGTTATATTTTTGTTCTTCCTCTTTGCTTCTTAGCTTATTCACCGATATTTCTGCGTTGGACTCAATCTCCATCTGTTTTAGTTTGATCTGTGTCTCGGCATTCAATTGGGCTTGTTTGGCCGCCGCCTCAAGCTCCATTTGCAATTTCTTTTCTTCTGCTTGCATTTGAATTTTCTTTTCTTCTGCCTCTATTTGCATTTGCATTTTCTTTTCATCTGCCTCCATTTGCATTTTCTTTTCTTCTGCCTCCATTTGCATTTGCATTTTCTTTTCTTCTGCCTCCATTTGCATTTTCTTTTCTTCTGCCTCCATTTGCAATTTCTTTTCTTCTGCCTCCATTTGCCTTTGTTTTTCCTTTCGTTCTATCGCTCTTTCGTCACGGGCAATGTTTTCTGCGTGCGTTTTCTGTGCCCATTCTGACAGTTTCTCTTCTTTATAACCTAATTTTATTCCTTGTTCAATGCATTTATCTAAGCTAGACATTTTGTGTTTTACTTGTTTGTAATGTTTATAAAGTTAAATCCCTTAGAAAAAATGTTGGTTACAAGGTCATGAATATGCAAACAACTCAATATGATACAAAATGATACATTGATGAAAGGTGAGAAGTACAGCTTAGAGTTGCAATGGGTATGGAATGAAACTTAGCTTTCAATCCCAGAACTCGCCGATGTTGTCTTGTACTCTCGTCACTGTTGGAAAAGTTACATAGGTTGCAGCGTCACTGTTCGCGGAACAATCTGCTCGTGGAGTGAGAAAACATTAGTAACAGTCAAAAAATGTCACAGTCAAGTCAAAAATAGTTTACAGAATTACAATAATGAGGCACACTGCTGAGGCACTGTTCTGACGCTGCTGAGGGACTCAGATTAATTCTATTTTATCGCTAGATAGCTACTAATGATTAAACTTGTAAAGTTAACAATTTTTTGTACAAAAATCAATGTGATATGATTAATTAAGTAATTTTACATGGCAATTAATAGCTCTTTCACAAAACATTTTATGCCAAAACCGGAAAACTAGCACCCAAAAAGCCTGTCATCGTCTTGCTCCTATCTAGGTAACTGAGCTCGGGTTCACACAGGCAACAATAAACTTCGTTCGCTATGATATAGAACATTTATTGTATTGCATTGGCGCAGTGGGTTAACAGCCCGCGCTATATTACATATCACAGATAGTTAACAGCAACCACATAGTTATCATACAACAATCTAGCACACTATCTAGCCTATGTATATATATATATATATCTATGAATATCTATTGAGTCCCTCTCAGGCAGGCCATGTTGCCTCTCTCAAGTCCGTCTGTCCTCTGCCGGTCTCCACGTGTCCCAATCCGACACGGGCGGTAACTCTGTCCGAGTTCCTCGTGGACCCGCATTAGGCGGGCCACGTCAGTGTCCACGGAACCATGGACTCGATGACCAGCCTTTCGAGAAGGCTCTAGATTACTCGGGCCCTGAGCGACTCGCTTCTATCCCTTGGGCTGGAGTTGCAGCCCTCTAATAATATATCTAAAGGTGAGGCGGTGACAACTCCCTATTGTCATCACTACCCGTATTACCTCCACATTACTGCTTCTCCACTTTCAACTAACCTGAAATCACTCGCACACGATAGGAAGACAAAGAATCGGTGCGCACCGAAGATTCAAAGAAGTAGAACTCTTCCACACACAAAAAACACACTCAGCTAAATCACACACCTTTACCCCCCTATGTCATTTGAGACTTTATGTAATAAAGTCTAAAACAATTATATCTTCTACAGTACCACTTATTATGGTAACAGTTTACGCTGCTATCTACAGCATCAAGCACCAATTATCAAAAATTCACTCCCAAATGTCTATATATTACAGACCTCTTTCCCCATTATACAGATCACCTCACATAACTAATCTTCTCCTATACCTCACTCAGAATTCCCTTTTAATCTTGCCGAAAACTTCAGCAAGCCACTAATGTCCTATTTATTATGGGCATATCTACTAAAACCTCTACTTATGCCGTTATCAACAGCAACAATATACTACCCCTGAACTCATGTCTGTGACTGCTTGCAATCAACGTTATTCTATTACAGTCCATATATCACGGACCCTCAAAAACCCCATGTCATTTTGTCTCCACAGTGACAATGTTCATTTCACACTTACACCCCTTTACTATTGTACCCAGAATATATAAAAACATGGATTCAATTCATGTTTTACTTCGTCTTCAGACTGTCTGGCGTAGCACGTTACCCACTTCTTCTTCTATAAGCCAGCAATCTCGTGTCTCTTATGAAAGTACATCATGGCTCTAAATCCATGTTCACCTGCGACCCCATGGAAACCATGTTCAACACTTTCCCCTCATTTACCCCACTGCTATATACGTTATTCACATTAATCTTTTCTTCCCCAATATGGCGTCCAATCCATATATATTCAATCAGTGCTCACTTAAATTCCCCATTGTTGACGTCTTACTTTGTCTAGGTAACTTAATGGGTTCACACAGGTGTTAATTAATACAAACAATAAATACGTTCGCTATGATATAGCCGATTTATTGTGGCAATCTACAGTTGGCGCAGTGGGTTAAACAGCCCGCGCTTTACATCATCATCATATCACAGATTATAGAACATCAAACATTTCATATAACAAACTAGCACACTATCTAGCCTATGTTCTATCTCTATACAAGAGCTAACGAGTCCCTCTCAGGCAGACACTTGTTGCCTGGTCTCAGTCCATTTGTCCTCTGATGGTTTTCCGCGTGTCGCTATTCGACGGGCGGTAACCCTGTTCGAGTTCCTCGTGGACCCCGCTTCAGGCGGGCCACATTAGTGTCCACGGACCCATGAACTCGAGGGTTGACCTTCGATAAGGTTCTGGACTTTTCTTAGTCTGAGCAACTCGGTTGTCTCTCTTGGGCTAGAGTTGCAGCCCTCTAATTCTATCTTTAGGTGAGGTGATGACAGGATTCCCCTCTCCCCTCCTGATCTGGCTTGTTATTGGTCAATTAGATTTAATCTAATTCTGTCATCGACTCATCTAAAGCTAGGGTTTGTAGTTTGGTGGACAGTAACTTGGTAAACTACCTAATGGCATTAGTAACTCATGTATTCTACCATACACTACTTCTCTGATTTGCTAAAGAGATCACTCTGTCTCCTGTGTCCTTAACAATGCTTATCAGACCGAAGTTACGTGGCGTTTTAATAGTTGTATTGACAACTCGCCCTTCTCACGCACCCTATTGGTGCCCAGACAATTAATCTCTGGTTAAAGAGAGTTAACAGGACCGAAGTCCTGGCTAGTTAAGTACACTTTCAAATCTTGATTCGTGAGTGTATTTTAATACACTTTTACTCTCGTATGTCATCCAATGCTAAATATGTAGTTACGATGTTCTCTTATCCCCCTCAGACTACATGTGTCCCTGTTGGCTTGTTAGTGTGTTTGACTAATAAGTTGATGTCTCTAATAAAGTGACTGTATTTTAAATTGAAAGTGTTGAGTTTTCAGGTTTGTGTATGTGCTGACTGGATGGTGTATTTCCAAGCGTCACGAGTTGGGATAACCTCAATCATGAATCCTTGCACTGTGTGCACTACATGATCCGGCATTCCAAGTAGTGATGCTTAGTTATATCCTAAATGCTAACCTAAGTATGTTAACTATTTACTAACTAAGCTGAATACTAAACTAAGTTCTATACATGTATTCACAATTTAGACAAGTTATGTACTTTTACATCAAAAACGCAGACAAATTACAATAAATACGGGTTGCGTACAATTTGTCCGCCAAGTGTATCGTTCTCTTATTTAATCCTTTCACACATTCATTCATTCGTCTTCCAAACACAATAGTATTCAATTAAAATATATAATTTAAGTTAAGGTAAATGTTATTGCCCTTGGAAACAATGGGCTAGGCGATATTCGCCCTTTAAGAAAAAAAACGTACTTTCTGTACGATTAAGGAAAATTAGGTTATAATTTAAATAGAGACAATTGTATAGGACGGGTTTTCTTAGCCTATGAATGGCACCGCCTGTAATATTAAAGTAGAATATGTACAAATTACAGGTTAACACAATTTATATACATCAATAATGGAAATATAATACATATTTAATTAAATTAACTAATTAATTAACTCCAACGATGATGTGCGTGTTGCCGTCCTGTTGTTCCTGTGTTTTGCTATAAATGTTAAAGTTCGTATAGCTGTCTCTTGCGTGTTGTAGTTGATGTCGTACTATTTCGGCTGTTTGCAACGTTTGTAGCAACAGTAAATTATGGGTTCTTTTCCATGTTTCGTATGAAATATTACAGTGTTCATGGTTTGTTCTGGTTGATCTTACTGGTTGAAATAAACACAATTACTGTTTCTTGATGGTCTAGTAATAGAGTTTAGGCACTTGATGGTATAATTATTGAAGTACCGTGTTCATGGGTGTTGTAATAAACTAATCACTAAGAGAACTTAGGCGGTGTATAGGTACACTTATATGAAACGGTATAAAAGTATCACAGTATATAATATGGCTAGTGGTTGACTGAGTAGTGTCAATCTACTGGCGCATTTGACTGGCGTGATAAAATGTCGGCCAGGATATTATCGGTGCCCTTGATATGGCGTATTTCAAAATCATAATCTTCCAGCAATAAACGCCATCTTCGTAACCTGTGGTTCTTGGGCGACCCTTGGTTAAGGACTAATAATGGTGAACTGTCGGTGAGAACCAGGAAGTGGCTCCCTAAAAGGAACTTCGAGAGCCTCAGTATACAAAACAATAGGGCTAGACACTCCAATTCAATTGTTGCATATCGAGTTTCAGCCTTCTTCAGTTTCCTGCTCACGTAGAGAATAGGGTGTCTAATTCCGTCGACTTCCTGCATCAAGCAACCTCCTATAGCTATGGCGCTTGCATCTGTGGTTAAGATAAAAGGTAATTTTATGCTGGGTAATCGTAACACTGGAGGATTTGAAAAAATATGTTTCAATCTACACATTGCATCATCTAAGCTGGTACTTTTACAAATTTTCGATGGATGATCTTTAGTTAACATATCAGAAAAAACTGAGGTGAGTTCTGCCCAATGTGGAATGAATTTGGAATAATAATTAATGAGACCTAGTAAACTCCTAATCTGCTTCTTTGTAGTAGGTACTTCTAGATTCAAAATCTTGGAAACAATTTTCTCATCAGTCAATAATTTACCTTGAGAAATTCTATGACCGAGGAAGTCTATTTCTGTGTAACCTATTTCAACCTTGGAAGGTTTGATAGTAAGTTCGAAAAGAGACATTTGGTTGAAGATTTGTTTTAGGGTAAGTAGATGAGAAGTGAAGTTAGATATCATAAAATGCAATAAGTGGTTTAATACCAGGATAATACAAGGTTTGTTAGAAAGGATAGGTTTGTAGTTATCCAGGATAGGCAAATTGTATTGCCGTTGTCGCTGTGTTAATGTGTCACTGATATGAATGTCGTCAATGCTCCCGTCGTTAGTCATGATTGGTATAGGGACTTCAGTATCGTCTATGTCCGTCTGATTTATCACCGGTGCTACTGTTTGTAAATTGTCTTCAATGTCATTGTCGTCGTCGTCAAGGTCAACAGTCAATATGTCGTCAGTTTTGTCGTCGTTGTAGCTAACACAGAACGTCGGTAATGTCCATATGTCTTCGTTGTTTATGTCGTCAAATTTGTTGTCGTTGTCGATATCACAGAATGTCGGTAATGTCCATATCTCTTCGTCGTTTTTGTTGTCGTGAGAGTGCGTCGTTAACGATGCTTCGTTTGTCAAAGTGTCATTCTGTCGGGACATTGTTGTCTTGTCTTTGTCAACAGTTTGTTGCGTCTGTTCATTTGTCTCACTGTCATGTCTGGCATAGGACGGACTGTCATTCAGTTGGGTGATTGTCCTTTTGTTTTTGTCATCAGTTCGTTTCATTTGTCTACTCGTTTCCGTGTCTTGTTTAGCATAGTCTAGTTTCAACCCATTTAAATTGAATATGTCCACTTTTCCATGTACTGAAATTTTGTACTCAAGTCCAGAAATTGTTCTGATACTTTCAAGAGATCCGTGCCAAGAGGTTTCAATACAATTGTTACATAAAATATACAATAATAATACAAGCAATTTCAATCTGTGACATGGTTTTGATACAAATGTTTTTGAACATTTCTGTTCTTTTCCAACATTGATGTTAGTTGAGTTGGGTGCGAATGTTTCTAATGGTTGTTGTAGTTGGTCCGTGTTGGTTTTGTGGGTTGTCTGTCGTGTAATGGCGTCAACCTGTTGACGTCTTACTTTTATTCTATTGCTAGATAGCTACTAAATATGTTAAACAATTTATGGTTAACAATTTTCTTCTATTTTAACCAAACAATGTGATATGAGTAAATAATTTTACATGACATTTCACAGTTATTTCATAACATATTATGTCAAAACCGGTACTAGCCCCCAAAAACCTGTTGACGTCTTACTTTGTCTAGGTAACTTAATGGGTTCACACAGGTGTTAATTAATACAAACAATAAATACGTTCGCTATGATATAGCCGATTTATTGTGGCAATCTACAGTTGGCGCAGTGGGTTAAACAGCCCGCGCTTTACATCATCATCATATCACAGATTATAGAACATCAAACATTTCATATAACAAACTAGCACACTATCTAGCCTATGTTCTATCTCTATACAAGAGCTAACGAGTCCCTCTCAGGCAGACACTTGTTGCCTGGTCTCAGTCCATTTGTCCTCTGATGGTTTTCCGCGTGTCGCTATTCGACGGGCGGTAACCCTGTTCGAGTTCCTCGTGGACCCCGCTTCAGGCGGGCCACATTAGTGTCCACGGACCCATGAACTCGAGGGTTGACCTTCGATAAGGTTCTGGACTTTTCTTAGTCTGAGCAACTCGGTTGTCTCTCTTGGGCTAGAGTTGCAGCCCTCTAATTCTATCTTTAGGTGAGGTGATGACACCCATAACCATTTTACTTGTGTAGTAACCCCGTATGGCATATGTTTCCATAACTTTGCAGCCCTTATATCATTGATTTCTCAACGCTGACTATCACTGCAATCCCACCAACAGGATATGCTTATTATTCACAAAGAGAATGTGTCTCTCTACTAGTTCTCAGTAGTTTATTACTATTTTCTGAACGAAGGGTCTTAAATAAAGCCCCATGTATTGTCTTTATTCTAGACAAAACCATAACTATTTGTAAATTAAACTTAACTTAACTAATTTCTAACATATTTATAAACAAGGCAATTCTTATTCAACATACAAGACAATTCAAGTTAAAATATGAGTCAACCAAAATAAAACAACAGGATGTCATACCCCCCAGGTTTTGAACTGTTTATCCCCAACAATAAAACATGCATCAATTTAAATTAGAAGAAAATATCTAGTGTTACCTAACACTACTGGTCTCTTTTACGGACCAGTAGTTTGTACGCAAAAGACTAAAAACACAATAATCCTATTCTAAAATCAAATAGTGACAATCATTTTACAGGACCAAATCAAGCAAAAATAATATAACATACCATACATATTCAATCAACATTGGTCTCTTATACTAACCAATGAAATACATATCTATTCACCCAAGTTATGCCTATTCCGTTATTCTTATAACATAAAACAAAACAACTCAATGCCAAGCATATATATCTGTTACCTACAGACCAATTCCTAACTTAGAACAATATCTGTTCTCTCAATAAAAGTCATTAATCAACAATGACCGTACTATCTACCAATAGAACCTGTGGCTCGGCACACCAATTGTTTCCCTTGGATTTGTTCCAAGTATTACTACAACTACTTAATCATTACCGTTAACTACGGTATCTCCACCCTACTACGACCAGCAAAAAAATTTTTTTTTTCTATTTACTATAGACCTCTCACCAATACATCTACCTACTGTACCAATAACTAATTCTACTTTTAAGTTTCTCGTCTACCCGACGCAATTAACTAACGTATCATTACTTTCCAACATCTCACCACAACTACTCTAAGCTATCCTCAAGTCTCTCCTAGCGTTCTTGCACCGCGATGATAGTTAAATCAGTCACACTTATCGGAACACCTTCTCTAGTACTCTATTTATACTACATTCATATATCTAATCACATTCTCTTGCTTGCCTCACTCATCTTTCACTACTATTCCTATTTATCGGAACTCTATCAGAAACCATACACAACACCGCACATGCCTAACGACCAATCTCATTCCGACTGGGCAAACCATATTATCTCAATTCTCTCTATCAGGCATTCTTGCTTCGATATGTCTCTCTCTTCCAACGCTACTAAATCTGTTCCTTGAAACATCATTCAAAACGTTAACTCTCTTTCCGTCAACCTGTCATACAACTTCCTATAATTTCCGTCCAAGATCACACATTCCAAACAAAAGACATCACACCTTTCTAATCACCTACTTTAACAATTTAGCACAAGCAAAACAGAGGCAACGACTATAACCAAAGAAGAACAAACAACAACAATTCAGCTAAACGAACATTTCTCGAAACAAGTAAAGAGTCTCAAGTGCCTAGGAAGTATAATATCATCAAATGGCAAACCAGAAGATGATATTGACAACAGGTGTAATAAGGCTATTCAACTCTCTGGACAATTGGACAACTATGTATCAACAACTACCAAGCCTAAGTGTGTCGATCACTTCCACCCACATTGACACTTGACGGCGTTTCAAAACCTCACTCCTGCTTCACTCAACGCGACGAACACCTGTTTTTCTACACTTGTACTCACGCACGAACTAAACGCCTCGTACATGCATGCTGTACTTATCACTTGCCATCATCCTATCCATTCTCGACGCACATATGTTTGTCTTATTTCTACTTTTCTCAATCATTCACTCGTTTTCAAAGGTCAGAATCTATATATTGTCTCTCGCAAACTATATCTCTTTTACACACTAACCAGCACTATCAACGATCTCTCAAAACAAACCTCATTCCGCTGAGCCACTAACCTCGTAACTATCATTCTATACTTCTCCACACAACAACTTTCTCAGATTTAATCACCTCTTCTTTCTCTACAAGCATCATATAATTACGTCATCCCCCTCACCAAGAACTCGTATTCTTCAAGCATCAACTTCTACAGTCTTTTACTCTTAATATTCTCGCGTTCAACTGGCTATTTTACACATGATACTCAATTTCTCCTCAATCTATATCTCCTCATCAGACACTCTCGGTTCAGCTGTCAACAATACTATACTTACTTCTCAAACCACCAAGCGAAACTATCTCAGACATCACGTCATAGCTCTGAGTCGAACCATTTCTAGTACGAACATTCATACTTAGTTTATCTCTCTCTCTACTAATTCTGTGCTGAATCTACTCTACTTTAATCACACCAGTTATACATCACTCAACGTGATTAACTCTCTGTATCTATCCATTCCGGACAAAGGACATTTCAATTTCTACCTTGTTTACTCTCCCTACACCGCAACCAAACACAAGATATTCTGTATTACGTATCCACGTAGAATATCAGTTTTCGTGACTCTCTATCCTCAACAACACTATTGTACCATGTGATGCTGCACCAAAAAAATTCATGTGCCTATTTTAGACAACCCATATATCTATATGCTCAAACCGCAATTCCTCTCATAAGCTAAAACAATTCCATATGTCCTTCCTCACCCAAGGAATTTTAACAGCCATAGAGCGCATCTAAGCCAAATATTTCATTGTCTCTCAGTACATTAGTACGTCTTTCTTCAATTATGTCATCTTCACTATCTGTTGTTAATCTGTTGTTAAAGTACTCAGATCTTAAGGTCATATATTCTTCTATTTTTCTTAAGTCACTTTCTGTCGTCGAGTAAATTTCCGCTATCTGTCTATTATTATTCTTCTTCTTAAATGCTTTCTTTGTATTTCCTTCATTTGCGTCGGTCTGCTCACTGTTTCCTGTATACCTTACATAACGTTTACATTTTCCCATCTCGTCTTCAGATGACACACTGATAATAGTTCCCTCATCAGGCTCATAGTAGTAGTTTACTGCAGACACGTCGATCCTATTCCCATAGTCGGCTTTAGAACGTCTGCTTTTCTTCTTACTTCTATTCCTCATACTCCGCTTCTGTACAACTCCCATATCTTTACCTGAAATATTCTCTCCATAACCTGAACTCTCACACCTAACATTCCTACACCATTTAGGGATTAATTTAATGTCTATACCTGAGGAACTTGATATCTCAGTTGTACCTTTATTGACCATCAGACTGTTTATATTTATTTCCTCAATACTTTTCCTCTTTGGTTTCTTTTCGTCTTTGGTTCTCGTCTGTTTATCTTTCCCAATTTCAACCGTGTCTCCCTTAGTCAAGTGAGTTGGTTTTGACTGAGTCTCTACTAACTCGGTTTGACTTCTCTTTGTTATCTTGCTGGCTGGTTGTACCTGGACTTTTTCCTCTATTGTATCAATCTGTGTTTGTGTGTTCCGTTCTACCACTTCAATCACCTGTGTCTGAGTCTCTTGGTCTATTTTCTTCTTTTCTTGTCTAAGAGTCAGATTCGCAACCAGCTTAGTAGTTGAATTCTTACTTACATTTCCTACCCTGTTCTTTGACCCTGACCTCAGATACTGTCTCCGTCTTTGTTCAAACCAGTCGTCACGTTTTTTCCTAGCATTCTTGCTATAGGATGGCCACTTCCATAACTTATTGGAAAAGTCTCTCTCAGGACCATTCTTGTATCTATAACAGCTATACCAGTCCGACCTTTCACCATTACGTCTGTTCTCAGCGTCTTTTACCCTATATACATCAGGCCTTGGTTCGTCATAACCATATTGTCTTCTGTCTTTATTAAGCAGTGGCTGTCTCCTGTTATTCTTTCCTACTCTATTACAGTCTACCTTAAATCTATAAGGCTCTTGTCTAGTCGTTCTGTTCTACAACGTTTCTACAAAATTTTCTACTTCATTAACTGCTACTTTTAACTCTCCCAACCATGTACTGATACGTTTCAATTCCATATGTAGGTAATTCATACTTATTTCTCTGTAATTTCTATCAAGCTTGAAACAATATTCCTACTTCTTCCTCTGCATATTCCTTGGTACCTGAAAAAAAAAACTCGTCTTGAGCCCAGCTGAAATAATTCTCAATTATGCCTGTTTCTCTACTGTGCTGTGATGGTTCTGCCTGTTGCCATATCCTGTTGTTTCTTTTGCTATGCTGAAATATTTCACTATACAAGCAAATTCACATTTATAACCATTTATCTAAATGATCTTATTAAAAAATATGTTCTCTTAGCAGTTACATTTTAATTAATTACCATCTTGATCCAAGAGAAGCGTGGATTTACGTATGTTCGTTGAAAGTTTTCCTCGTCACGGTTCACGTATAACCCAAACGTCTGGAGTTCGTATTACTTATTGGCCATCCCACCGATAACGTGACTTCAATGATGTCCTTCTTCTAACGTCTCGCCACTTTCACTTTCAGCTCCTGGTCGAGCCCCTACCAGACTTGATATTTTCTTTTCACCCGATAACAGGGCACATCTAGGCGACGTCTTGAAAACTGGTCTAGCTCAATAAAGCGATTTGAATTTGGGTCCCCTCTTCAGCAGGTCGGCAACCCAGTTTGCCCAACCACCTCCGAGGTTTCCCTATCGATATATTCGCTTTTGTTGAAAAACATTCTGATTTATTAGAGCAATCACGAGTGAAAATTTCTTCGTACTTTCCAACCAAAGGAGCAATTGGCTTAATTCTTCAGGCACCCAAGGTCATGATTCAATGAACATAACGGCTTTGAGTTCATTCTGAGTAGTCTTGATACAAAGAAGATAACCGCTCTCTCTCAGAACAACATTTCCATTTAATTCAAGTTGTTTATATCCGTTTTGAGATTTCTTTGCTCCTGGACCTGGACAAATCTTAGCATGTGACTGGCTGACCTTCAAACACAATGCAAGGTTACCAACGGCTGTAATACTGGCAGGTCAAACTTTATCATATTTTTGACAAGAATCCCGTTATTTCAAATAGTTATGATGAGAACAGCTTATCAACACTCCATAGGCAATCATGTTACGTAGATGGCTCTATTCACAAATCTTGATATATATGCCTTTAATTTTGATAGTGTCCGAAAAATGTTGAAATTTTGACTTTCTTACTCAATTAAAAATGGTCCGATGGAACTTTTTGTTTAAATGAGTATCTAAAATTTTCAAGAGAAACTCAAATACTATAGACTGACATCAAGAGTGACTTTCTTACTTCGCATTATACCCGCGACATCCAAGTAAAATCGAATCCTGTGTGCGGCTCCATTTAATCCACCTGTAACAATGCGCGTATACAGGGGATCAACAAGTTCTGCTAGGTTATTGTAGAACAGGCTTTATTTGTGATGGTTGATACAAAATCTCAATACAATCAAATACGATGTTGACTTCTCTTCTCTCGCCCTTGGTGTTTACTCACTCCCCAACAACAAGCCACGTCACGACTTGAGCATCCTTCTAGCTGTTCTATCTTGATGCTCAAGCGTGCTGTAGGCTTGCACACCTAGCTGATACTAATAAGATATTCATTCTGCTACACTGGTCACTGTCGACGTTTATGCATTACTCATAGATATGTGTGACTTAGGGGCAATTAACGCTTTTCACGAGTCCACGACATATCAGGTGGAGGGTTAGAAATCAATCAATCAATCATGTGCCATGCCGGAAAGCGTGGGCGGTCATGATTCGCCATTTCACTCGATCACCAGAGTCGTGGATCAGCTCAGTGTTCCTGTCTCGTCCATGCCATGTGGCCAAGCCATCCAGGTATTTTCCTCTCGGTCTTCCGCTTGGTCTGTTCCCTTCGATCTTGCCAGCTGTCACTAAGTTCTCCAGTCCATTTCTTCTCATAACATGTCCAAAAAATTTTGACTGTCTACGTCTAATTTCTCTAATCAATCTACGATTTTCATTTGTCTCTTGTAGTACTTGGTCATTGGTTTTTCTATCTGTCCATGGTATTCTTTGCATTTTCCTCAGAAACCACATTTCTGCAGCCATCAGATGTTTTTCTGCTTGACTGCACATTGTCCAAGTTTCACATCCATACAAAAGAACAGGCTCTATGTATCCCCTCAACACTCTTTTTCTCGTTTCAATTGACATCATTTTATTGGTCAGAATGTTTTTCATCTTGCTAAAGGCTACTTTCGCAATGGCGATTCTTGTTCTAATCTCTTCAAGGCATCTGCCATCAGATGTTATGACTGTTCCGAGATAATTGAACCGATTCACTTGTTGAAGAATATTCCCATTTACTTGTATATTACATTGTGGTACTTCGTTCTTCCTAGTGACGACCATAACCTGTGTCTTCCTACAATTTAATTCCAACCCCAGCTGCTCACTGTGTACAACAACAGCGTCTACTAATTGTTGCAGATCCTGTGCATTGTCTGCAATCAATACTGTATCATCTGCATATCTAATGTTATTTATGTTTCGTCCTCCAATGCTGATTCCATTTAGGTCTTCTACATTTCTGAAAATATTTTCACTGTATAGGGAAAAAAGATCTGGAGACATTACACATCCCTGCCTAACACCTCTCTTAATAGGTTGGTATTGTCCTACTTCATTATCAATCCTTATGGCAGCTTGTTGTTTCCAATATATGTTTTTTATAAGTCTAATGTCTTTCCCATCAATTTGTAGATCTGCAAGCATATCCACAATGTTGACATGTCTAACTCTATCAAAAGCCTTTGTGTAGTCAATAAAGCAAAGATGTATATCCTTGTTTACTTCTAAAGCACGTTCAATAACTGTTCGCAGCATATACACAGCATTTACTGTACCCTTTCCTTCTACAAAACCACATTGTTCTTCCCCTATTTCAGGTTGTATTTTCTTCCTCACTCTTTGCATGATAATTCGTAACAAAATCTTTGTGATGTGACTCATTATACTAATTGTTCTATGTTGATCACATTCTAAGGCTCCTGATTTCTTTGGGATTGCAATAAATACAGAATTACATAATTCAGAAGGTATATCTCCAGTATCATAAAATGTGTTCAGCAGTCTAGTGACTTGCTCTAGTCCAAATTCTTCTAGAGCTCTAATCATTTCTGTTGTGATGTTATCTGCACCGGGGGCCTTGCCAGCTTTCATATGCTTAAGAACATTTTGAACCTCCATCTTTAAAATTGCTGGTCCTTCATTATTAAATCTAATAGCATACTGTTCCTCTCTGTTATCATTATACAGGTCTTTCACATAATATGTCCATACATGTAGAATCTGATCTTTTTCTATTATGACTTTGCCATCTTTAGTTTTTAGACAGCCTGTTGATGTACTTGTTCTTTTATTAGTAAGTTCCTGAATTCTTTTGTGCACTAATTTGGTGCAGAAATCAGCTGCAGACGAATTGCATGCAGACAGTCTGGCGTTGATTTTGATGGTATGGGCGTCGGTCGGTCGGTTAGAAAGCATTGCAAATTATCGATCATACAAACTGGCAAGTGAATCGCAGAAAGCAAAAAACTTCTGGGATTGATTGCAACGTCCTGTAAGCGACATGCAACTAATTTTTTATAGCATCGATGTGTATATGCTCGTTATTCTGACAATGCAGATCTTGTATTGTATGACCTGGTGTACATAGATGATAGGAGACTTGCTTACATTTCTTCCCTCTCAGTTTTCACGGGCTTGGGACCGTCACGTGTCATCAAATATACCACATGGCCTGATTAAAAAATGTGAAACCTGTACTGGTTCAAATGGCATTGCCATGCTATGTTAGATTAGTAATAAAATGTTAATAATTTGTTAGTAAACATGCGGTATCAGTATTAATAACTAGTTAATATACAACACGAATGTTAATGTCTACACTTGCTGTGATAGTACAAAGGGCTAGATGATGTTCACAGGTCAGGTTGATGTATCTCTATCATTGTTGAATCATTCAAGTCACTTTATTTTTAAATTTCGAAAACGTGTTTAACATCTATTCACCGCATGAAGTTCTTTCCATGGCTGACTAATTAGTAAAATATTCACTATATCTACCAAATGGAGTTATACATGAGAAACAGCTGGCCGAGTGGCTAGAACGCCGGACTCTCATTCGGGAGACCCGGGTTAGATCCCTCGGTAAGGTGTGGGATTTGTTTCTCTCGGGGGCAAAAAGAAAATCTTAACAGTTCGCGGCGACTGCACTAGCCAGGCGGCCTTAATTCCTCAAGCTCAAATACCCCTCTGCCATACACCGCAAGGTACTATATTGGCAGCAAATGGCAGTTTGACAGGAGTTATATATACTGGAGGTTTTCAATTGTTTGCATCTTGATAACGCAAACGTTATTGTTTAGATTCTAAAGTCTGTATGTGACGATTACTGTCATTTAATTGTAGCGGTAAGGATTGCGAATACCAATGCTTATATATAATTACAACATTACTTCGACTACTACGTGTGCTAGTCAATTATCAAAGTAATAGAATAACAGAACATGAAAGCGTCGAGCAAGGAAACGAGCTACTTCATCCCATACACTAATTATCCAGTGCATCAATTTCACATACCTTGTATGCCTGCACTTACTGTGGGATATCATTTACCTTTGCTAAACTGTTCGTATTTTCAACAATCTCTTGAGGACATTTGTACCCGCCTGTTGCCTGATTTGTTCTCCCTTGAGTGTGCATGTATGTCTGTGTGTGTTTCTGTTTGTGTGCAGAATGTGTTGTTAGTCTAGATGTTAATACAACTAGATAGTGTCACTGAAATGTAGAGGAAATGCTGTGAAGTATTCAATACAATTCTTATAATTATATTCCAAGAATTATCGAATAAATGTTAATGTCATGTCTATAAAGCTGTTCTGTGTTGTTTATATAAGGCGAACATGTGGAGATGTAGTCAATATTGCCTGGCTATAGACTGTTCTAGAATTGCCAACACACACTGTACATCACATCATCATCATTTGTTTTCTCGGCATCCGTTGCAGATCATATATTTCAGAAACATTCGTTCTCCGTCAAAATATTTAATGCAACTATGGTGACATCTGCCTAAGAAAAGCGCGATTTTTGTGTGAAACAAGTGTAACAATATGCAAATCCTTTAGTGATCTGTTGTGGCTGCTTCTTTCTGATACTTTTGTTGTGTACAACTCAATTAGGTGACCAGACACACATTTAAACGATTATTAGACCAGGTGCTGTTAATGTCTATGAAGGGGGCCGTGGCTAGGTGGTCTTACGGTGTAAAGGTCACGAGTTCGTTCCACGGACAGCGTCGTTCAGATCACGAGTGAATCTATTTCCATGAGACCGCTGGGAATCATCTCTGGAGCTATCGAGTTCGTGCTGTGTGCGATTCTCTCGGCAATAGGCTGCCTTTCTGCGGAGAGAGACTGGTCCATATAAGTTCTAATCTGTGGTGCTATGAAGCCATCCTCCTAGACGTTAAAGCCTTTTTAGCGTCTGCGCGACTTTTTTGGTAGTATAATGTTAGTAAACTAATAAAGAAGGCTTATTGTTAGTCTATGTTAATATTAGCACATTAAAACAAAGAACACATTTTAGTCATGATGGAAATAATAACAATATTATATTATTTATTTAAATCAGAGTTAAAAACATAATTGTGTAACAGTCAAAAATACATAAATGCTATCGGTCACAGTAAGATTAATAAAAACTATGTTATAATGTAATTAATGAACATGTACTATTTAAACTTTTATCTTGTTTCCTAAACATATATCTTTCACATTCACATTTAGGTTGACACAATATTCTATAAGCATTTGAAAAGATACATTTATAAAATGTGTGGATTTAATTAAACCTCCGTGTCTTCAAACTATGACCTATATGTTCACTTGTCTGCATAATTAACAAACGAACAGCATATTCGACAAAATACAGATAAAATGCATTGTTAGACAACAATCAAATTAGGGTTAGTAATAACTAAACTGCCCAGAACCGAATGTAGATAGATAATAAGGGTTAATTTATTTAGTAAATAAAAATTAGAAAGGAAATGCCAATAAAATGCACACTTACAGTCTGTCAATGAGGTCTTTGTGGATATCACAATCGTGCATGTTCTCCAGTATTGATGCCGCTGAACGTCTTTTGTGCGGGTCACGATGTAACGAATTAGCCAACAACCAACCTTCAGATTCAGGAGCAATGATTAGCATTTGGGTGTCTTTAAGACATTTGTAGACTTTGTCTGAAGTTGGCTCTGTCCTAAACATCATGCACCAGAGAACCACCCCAGGGAGTAGATGTCTAGCTTGTAAGGATCCACGGATGTGCAGCACGATATTTCTGGAGCACGGAAACACTCGGTGCCACTAATGTATTTGGTAGGTACCATAGCATGGCCTGGGGGAATGACAAGTGATAATCCAAAATCTCCAAGAACTGCGTCGCTATGGGCGTTGATAAAGATATTATCAGGCTTGATATCGCTGTGTACTATTCTCTGTTTATTGAGATAACGCACAACACACGTCATCTGGATGAAGTACTTGACACACACCTCTGAGGTCATGGTTCCAAGCTTGGAGGTCAAGGTTCCATTAGGGCAGTAGTGAGTGCAGATGGCCAAATATTCAGGACACACGGCGGATATAGTATGATTGATGACGTGTGGGTGAGACAGTCCTTGTAAAACGCCGATCTCTCTATAAAACAACCTCTTGTTTTTCTTCCCTCCATCTGCAGTAAGCAATGGCAGTATCTTGACGGCTCTCTTATGTATAGGAGAAGTAAGTGAGGAGGCTAGAACAACCTCTCCACTCATTCCGCTGCCAAGAACTGGACCACGAGAGAGCTTATAAGTGGTAAAGAAATCGCCAGGTAGACCCACTGCCCAAGGTTTAACTGCAGGCATTTCCATTTCTGAACACAAGAACACTAAACTCCAAGTGTGAAAAGTATCCAAATGAGAAAACGCACAACTGAGAATATACGCACGATCTTGCATCGAGAACTCTGGAAAACGTTATGGTGAAATTGGACACCCGGTTCTCGCTTATATATATAGTAGTAGACAACCGCGTGGTAGCGTGGTTTTGTCGGCGTCCTCGAAAAGACTTAAACGGTTAATAATTTTCAATTGATAATAACTGAATACTAGATCTATCAATGGCTATTGCCGCGTGTGTTTCTAGTGATTGTGGCCGCTCTAGCCGGATTAGACGTTTATATCTGAGCCGCCGCTTTGAATAAAGCCACCGCCAAAGAACTTGAAAGATACCTGACCAGGCGGCTGCTTTTGTCCCTACACTTGGCAATGTGTGGTGGCTTAACTTTGAAATCCTCACAGGGTAGTGTCAGGGTCTTATATGTAAGTAATAGTGTAAGTGCCGGTATGTAAGAGAGAGTCAGTGTAAGCATAGCCGAGGTCAAGGGCAGTAAGAGACACCATGGCTTGGCTGACGGAAGGTCAGGCAAGAAGTCCGTGGACAGACCCACGTGATGTGGGAAGGTCAAGGAGGAGAGAGGGAGTGTGTGTGAGACAGCGAATAGAGACGGACGTGTGGAGATCTAGAGAGCGATAGAACGAGAGAACGATAGTGTTTGTGACGGATAGATGGAGATGAACGTCGTGTGTTGATATTCGAGGAATGTACTAACTGTGATATGTGCGGGATGATGTGAGGCTGTGATTGCGAATGGTCATACTTGCATCATTACTGGTGAACCAAAGTTTGTTGTTACCACTGCTAAACACTATGTCAAATCAACTCAAACACATACTTATGCTGAACAATGTAAATCATCAGTCGGTGGAATTACTGACAAAAATCAGCAACAAATTACCCTACATATTTTGGAAAATATACACAAATTGCAGAAAAGTGTACAAACATGCACGATTACAGTTCAAAATTATACATGGTGTATTATTATTATATGAACTATTGGATGTATACACACATGTACGAGTGCAGGTTTGGAGATAGCACTCAAAATGATCTCAACATGAAATTTGAAAATCCCCACCCTTCGGAAAATTAATTTTAACCGTAACCCACTTTATATCCGTAGATCGAGTAACTCCAGAGTTGCCTTGTCTGCTGTACGACTCCAGCGCTATGATACTAGCACACTCCATTGTATAGACCAACATAAAAGTTCCTTCAACGTGAAAAGTGTCATCAACAGAACAGTAAGACTCAACATGTGATTTCAGGTATCAAACAGTAAGATATACCCATATTGACTTTGTTTCAAACGAGTATCTACAGAACCCACCTTGTGAAATCGACTAACAACGACGACAGCTTCACAAGTACAGACATTCATTTCCGGTGATCAGTTTAATGAACCAGATGCCAACCTACAAACTATGGCAAAGACAGTCACAGACAGACGCACCATTTTTTTACATGTGTGAATTCCAGCAATTTTACAGAACGGACTTACAAATTGTCCAAACTTGGTGAAAAGTCTTAATCACTATACAGAAGGAAAGACAATATCATGATATACAGAAGACGTCAATAATCGGTTCAGAAAGAAGAAATGCCAAACATTCCAGCACCGCAATGAACATTGAACAAGAGTGATTTAATTACGTGTGCATAACTTTCACAGGACAAGAACAGTATCCTATACATGCATAAAGGCAGCGACGATGAACATTTTATTGTATATGTATTAACTGCATGACATCCAATGCCTAATTTTATTATTATAATACTTTGTATTGTTATAATGTGATATGTACATATGAGCGTAAGTATAGTGGCGAATAAAATAAGTTGTAATGCTGAGAATCAACGCCTGGCAATCCCAATACGCGAGTGTTACCAAACTTGCTTTCGCGTATGGTGGATAGCCCGACGAATGACGCTTAGCAATAGTGGTACAAAATTAACATCATAATATTGTAACAAGAAGGAACATACCAACAGGGTAATGCCAACCAAAGAGATTAATAAGAACTCTCCATAACAGTAAACGAGGTGATGAAATGCATGAAGTATATTCGAACCATGACCACAACATTGACATAGCGTGCTCATAAAGAATCGATTAGGGTACATTAAATAGAGACGAGGGGGACCACGTCTGAATAGAGAGAAAATTTAAGAATGCTGTAAGAGGAAGTTGTAGCCTTATTCGAGGCGTGAATCAATGGAGAATCCTTAAACCAGCATAGCCACAATAACTATGAGATGATAATACACAGTCAATCGATTGGGAAACATGAACAGAATATAATGTCACGGATTAGGGATTGAAGAATATAACGAGGTATGACGAATAGACCCAACCAGAACATTTGCCAGACCACGACAAAACCTTGAGAGAAACCTCAGTACTGAAAAAGAGAGAACGATAGTTATGATTAATCTCGTAAAAGATCAGAGTAAGAAGAGACGCATGCGTACTTATGATCATATAATCCCCTGACAAGGTTAGAAAGATGTACCAAAAGTAACAACAACAGAATGTGTCACATTTCTAGGTGAAAGTGCCACATTGTTTGTGCGGGGGGAGAGTGTCAGGGTCTTATATGTAAGTAATAGTGTAAGTGCCGGTATGTAAGAGAGAGTCAGTGTAAGCATAGCCGAGGTCAAGGGCAGTAAGAGACACCATGGCTTGGCTGACGGAAGGTCAGGCAAGAAGTCCGTGGACAGACCCACGTGATGTGGGAAGGTCAAGGAGGAGAGAGGGAGTGTGTGTGAGACAGCGAATAGAGACGGACGTGTGGAGATCTAGAGAGCGATAGAACGAGAGAACGATAGTGTTTGTGACGGATAGATGGAGATGAACGTCGTGTGTTGATATTCGAGGAATGTACTAACTGTGATATGTGCGGGATGATGTGAGGCTGTGATTGCGAATGGTCATACGGGCGACAGTGTAAATATCGCCCATGTGAGCTAGCGCGTGGCTGCTGGTGTTGAACGATTGTTTGAGCGTGAAGTGCGACCATGTTGTCAGCCTGTAATATATTGTAATAAATGTTGTTCAGGAGATAGCTCCTGCGAGTTTCCGATTGCATTCATGTGTTATTAATATATGTGTCGTAGATGTTGTAATCTGCCTGTCCGAGTCCAGTGAGCTAGAAGGAGAAGATAGTTAGGACTCTGACAGGTAGGTCACATCAAAAATGACCTATTTTTGATGTATTGACCTGAGCCGACTTTGAAGTCGAGTTTGGGGACAGACATTATTTGGAGTTTATTAAAAGAGCGGCGGTTGACAACAAAGAAATCAAACATTGCGCGGCACTTGTTTATGATGATTATATTGATAACCTCAAACATTATTTAAGCAGGCTAAGAAAGCTTACACCAATACACTGTTGACCATGACTTGTAGCTTTAAATTTTACTTTCTATTTGATTGTATTAATCACAGAGTCACACAATTGACATGACATAATTACACCATTATCACAGACATTATTATAAAATAACGGCATAATCGTAACCGGCATCATCTACATTTATCACCATCAGCACAAAAATCTTGTCATTTTTTTCATGTGTAGTTATATTATGTGAAAAATATCCTAAATAACCATGTCAATGTCTTGGAGCGCATTTTGTATGTGGTGTTAACCCCATAGTTTTAAAGAAATATCGACACTTGAAAACCTAGAATTAATATCACCCTGGGTGCTTTTACTTCCCAGGACATTTCTAGGTAACCCTTTCATCTTGGGCCGACCTGGGAGTTCATGTTAATTTGTAAGCAAATTCTCTCCGATGGAGAATCGAATACATGATCAACGGGTCATCAGGCAAGCGTGCTAGCCACTGCGCTATTGTGGCACGCTGTTACCGATATGCTTATAGTCTAATTAATATAAGGAACTATAAGCAAGATAATCGACTTCATTGCACCGGGTTATATCTCCTACAGCTGGAGTTTATTCATGAGTGTGAGGTGAGCCTTAGAGTATAACCAAACGATCACGTAGTTATGACGTTTTGTATGTCATGGAATTAATTCTCTCGTCCACCAGAAAATAATATACTTCAGTTCTTCTAATAAATAACGGTAGAGTAAATGAAGCTCTGTTTATGTTTGAAATATTGTTTGTCTGTCTGTCTGCCTGCCTGCCTGTTATTGTTTATCTCTCTGATGTCTGTCCCTGTTATGTAATTTAGGACCATGTTCAGATAAGTTTTCTGGATAAAGTCCAGGCATGAGCTGTGTATAAAATGCCGTTAGTCAATAACCTGGTCACTGTCGACGTTTATGCATTACTCATAGATATGTGTGACTTAGGGACAATTAACGCTTTTCACGAGTCCACGACATATCAGGTGGAGGGTTAGAAATCAGCTGCAGACGAATTGCATGCAGACAGTCTGGCGTTGATTTTGATGGTATGGGCGTCGGTCGGTCGGTTAGAAAGCATTGCAAATTATCGATCATACAAACTGGCAAGTGAATCGCAGAAAGCCAAAAACTTCTGGGATTGATTGCAACGTCCTGTAAGCGACATGCAACTAATTTTTTTATAGCATCGATGTGTATATGCTCGTTATTCTGACAATGCAGATCTTGTATTGTATGACCTGGTGTACATAGATGATAGGAGACTTGCTTACATTTCTTCCCTCTCAGTTTTCACGGGCTTGGGACCGTCACGTGTCATCAAATATACCACATGGCCTGATTAAAAAATGTGAAACCTGTACTGGTTCAAATGGCATTGCCATGCTATGTTAGATTAGTAATAAAATGTTAATAATTTGTTAGTAAACATGCGGTATCAGTATTAATAACTAGTTAATATACAACACGAATGTTAATGTCTACACTTGCTGTGATAGTACAAAGGGCTAGATGATGTTCACAGGTCAGGTTGATGTATCTCTATCATTGTTGAATCATTCAAGTCACTTTATTTTTAAATTTCGAAAACGTGTTTACCATCTATTCAACGCATGAAGTTCTTTCCACGGCTGACTAATTAGTAAAACATTCACTATATCTACCAAATGGAGTTATACATGAGAAGCGGCTGGCCGAGTGGCTAGAACGCCGGACTCTCATTCGGGAGACCCGGGTTCGATCCCTCGGTAAGGTGTGGGATTTTTTTCTCTCGGGGGCAAAAAGGAAATCTTAACAGTTCGCGGCGACTGCACTAGCCAGGCGGCCTTAATTCCTCAAGCTGAAATACCCCGCTGCCATACACCGCAAGGTACTATATTGGCAGCAAATGGCAGTTTGACAGGAGTTATATATACCGGAGGTTTTCAATTGTTTGCATCTGGATAACGCAAACGTTATTGTTTAGATTCTAAAGTCTGTATGTGACGATTACTGTCATTTAATTGTAGCGGTAAGGATTGCGAATACCAATGCTTATATATAATTACAACATTACTTCGACTACTACGTGTGCTAGTCAATTATCAAAGTAATAGAATAACAGAACATGAAAGCGTCGAGCAAGGAAACGAGCTACTTCATCCCATACACTAATTATCCAGTGCATCAATTTCACATACCTTGTATGCCTGCACTTACTGTGGGATATCATTTACCTTTGCTAAACTGTTCGTATTTTCAACAATCTCTTGAGGACATTTGTACCCGCCTGTTGCCTGATTTGTTCTCCCTTGAGTGTGCATGTATGTCTGTGTGTGTTTCTGTTTGTGTGCAGAATGTGTTGTTAGTCTAGATGTTAATACAACTAGATAGTGTCACTGAAATGTAGAGGAAATGCTGTGAAGTATTCAATACAATTCTTATAATTATATTCCAAGAATTATCGAATAAATGTTAATGTCATGTCTATAAAGCTGTTCTGTGTTGTTTATATAAGGCGAACATGTGGAGATGTAGTCAATATTGCCTGGCTATAGACTGTTCTAGAATTGCCAACACGCACTGTACATCACATCATCATCATTTGTTTTCTCGGCATCCGTTGCAGATCATATATTTCAGAAACATTCGTTCTCTGTCAAAATATTTAATGCAACTATGGTGACATCTGCCTAAGAAAAGCGCGATTTTTGTGTGAAACAAGTGTAACAATATGCAAATCCTTTAGTGATCTGTTGTGGCTGCTTCTTTCTGATACTTTTGTTGTGTACAACTCAATTAGGTGACCAGACACACATTTAAACGATTATTAGACCAGGTGCTGTTAATGCCTATGAAGGGGGCCGTGGCTAGGTGGTCTTACGGTGTGAAGGTCACGAGTTCGTTCCACGGACAGCGTCGTTCAGATCACGAGTGAATCTATTTCCATGAGACCGCTGGGAATCATCTCTGGAGCTATCGAGTTCGTGCTTTGTGCGATTCTCTCGGCAATAGGCTGCCTTTCTGCGGAGAGAGACTGGTCCATATAAGTTCTAATCTGTGGTGCTATGAAGCCATCCTCCTAGACGTTAATGCCTTTTTAGCGTCTGCGCGACTTTTTTGGTAGTATAATGTTAGTAAACTAATAAAGAAGGCTTATTGTTAGTCTATGTTAATATTAGCACATTAAAACAAAGAACACATTTTAGTCATGATGGAAATAATAATAATATTATATTATTTATTTAAATCAGAGTTAAAAACATAATTGTGTAACAGTCAAAAATACATAAATGCTATCGGTCACAGTAAGATTAATAAAAACTATGTTATAATGTAATTAATGAACATGTACTATTTAAACATTTATCTTGTTTCCTAAACATATATCTTTCACATTCACATTTAGGTTGACACAATATTCTATAAGTATTTGAAAAGATACATTTATAAAATGTGTGGATTTAATTAAACCTCTGTGTCTTTAAACTATAACCTATATGTTCACTTGTCTGCATAATTAACAAACGAACAGCATATTCGACAAAGTACAGATAAAATGCATTGTTAGACAACAATCAAATTAGAGTTAGTAATAACTAAACTGCCCAGAACCGAATGTAGATAGATAATAAGGGTTAATTTATTTAGTAAATAAAAATTAGAAAGGAAATGCCAATAAAATGCATACTTACAGTCTGTCAATGAGGTCTTTGTGGATATCACAATCGTGCATGTTCTCCAGTATTGATGCCGCTGAACGTCTTTTGTGCGGGTCACGATGTAACGAATTAGCCAACAACCAACCTTCAGGTTCAGGAGCAATGATTAGCATTTGGGTGTCTTTAAGACATTTGTAGACTTTGTCTGAAGTTGGCTCTGTCCTAAACATCATGCACCAGAGAACCACGCCCAGGGAGTAGATGTCTAGCTTGTAAGGATCCACGGATGTGCAGCACGATATTTCTGGAGCACGGAAACACTCGGTGCCACTAATGTATTTCGTAGGTACCATAGCATGGCCTGGGGGAATGACAAGTGATAATCCAAAATCTCCAAGAACTGCGTCGCTATGGGCGTTGATAAAGATATTATCAGGCTTGATATCGCTGTGTACTATTCTCTGTTTATTGAGATAACGCACAACACACGTCATCTGGATGAAGTACTTGACACACACCTCCGAGGTCATGGTTCCAAGCTTGGAGGTCAAGGTTCCATTAGGGCAGTAGTGAGTGCAGATGGCCAAATATTCAGGACACACGGCGGATATAGTATGTTTGATGACGTGTGGGTGAGACAGTCCTTGTAAAACGCCGATCTCTCTATAAAACAACCTCTTGTTTTTCTTCCCTCCATCTGCAGTAAGCAATGACAGTATCTTGACGGCTCTCTTATGTATAGGAGAAGTAAGTGAGGAGGCTAGAACAACCTCTCCACTCATTCCGCTGCCAAGAACTGGACCACGAGAGAGCTTATAAGTGGTAAAGAAATCTCCAGGTAGACCCACTGCCCAAGGTTTAACTGCAGGCATTTCCATTTCTGAACACAAGAACACTAAACTCCAAGTGTGAAAAGTATCCAAATGAGAAAACGCACAACTGAGAATATACGCACGATCTTGCATCGAGAACTCTGGAAAACGTTATGGTGAAATTGGACACCCGGTTCTCGCTTATATATAGTAGTAGACAACCAGTAGCGTGGTTTTGTCGGCGTCCTCGAAAAGACTTAAACGGTTAATAATTTTCAATTGATAATAACTGAATACTAGATCTATCAATGGCTATTGCCGCGTGTGTTTATAGTGATTGTGGCCGCTCTAGTCGGATTAGACGTTTATATCTGAGCCGCCGCTTTGAATAAAGCCACCGCCAAAGAACTTGAAAGATACCTGACCAGGCGGCTGCTTTTGTCCCTACACTTGGCAATGTGTGGTGGCTTAACTTTGAAATCCTCACAGGGTAGGTCACATCAAAAATGACCTATTTTTGATGTATTGACCTGAGCCGACTTTGAAGTCGAGTTTGGGGGCAGACAGTATTTGGAGTTTATTAAAAGAGCGGCGGTTGACAACAAAGAAATCAAACATTGCGCGGCACTTGTTTATGATGATTATATTGATAACCTCAAACATTATTTAAGCAGGCTAAGAAAGCTTACACCAATACACTGTTGACCATGACTTGTAGCTTTAAATTTTACTTTCTATTTGATTGTATTAATCACAGAGTCACACAATTGACATGACATAATTACACCATTATCACAGACATTATTATAAAATAACGGCATAATCGTAATCGGCATCATCTACATTTATCACCATCAGCACAAAATCTTGTCATTTGTTTTCATGTGTAGTTATATTATGTGAAAAATATCCTAAATAACCATGTCAATGTCTTGGAGCGCATTTTGTATGTGGTGTTAACCCCATAGTTTTAAAGAAATATCGACACTTGAAAATCCTAGAATTAATATCACCCTGGGTGCTTTTACTTCCCAGGACATTTCTAGGTAACCCTTTCATCTTGGGCCGACCTGGGAGTTCATGTTAATTTGTAAGCAAATTCTCTCCGATGGAGAATCGAATACATGATCAACGGGTCATCAGGCAAGCGTGCTAGCCACTGCGCTATTGTGGCACGCTGTTACCGATATGCTTATAGTCTAATTAATATAAGGAACTATAAGCAAGATAATCGACTTCATTGCACCGGGTTATATCTCCTACAGCTGGAGTTTATTCATGAGTGTGAGGTGAGCCTTAGAGTATAACCAAACGATCACGTAGTTATGACGTTTTGTATGTCATGGAATTAATTCTCTCGTCCACCAGAAAATAATATACTTCAGTTCTTCTAATAAATAACGGTAGAGTAAATGAAGCTCTGTTTATGTTTGAAATATTGTTTGTCTGTCTGTCTGCCTGCCTGCCTGTTATTGTTTATCTCTCTGATGTCTGTCCCTGTTATTTAATTTAGGACCATGTTCAGATAAGTTTTCTGGATAAAGTCCAGGCATGAGCTGTGTATAAAATGCCGTTAGTCAATAATCTGGTCACTGTCGACGTTTATGCATTACTCATAGATATGTGTGACTTAGGGGCAATTAACGCTTTTCACGAGTCCACGACATATCAGGTGGAGGGTTAGAAATCAGCTGCAGACGAATTGCATGCAGACAGTCTGGCGTTGATTTTGATGGTATGGGCGTCGGTCGGTCGGTTAGAAAGCATTGCAAATTATCGATCATACAAACTGGCAAGTGAATCGCAGAAAGCCAAAAACTTCTGGGATTGATTGCAACGTCCTGTAAGCGACATACAACTAATTTTTTATAGCATCGATGTGTATATGCTCGTTATTCTGACAATGCAGATCTTGTATTGTATGACCTGGTGTACATAGATGATAGGAGACTTGCTTACATTTCTTCCCTCTCAGTTTTCACGGGCTTGGGACCGTCACGTGTCATCAAATATACCACATGGCCTGATTAAAAAATGTGAAACCTGTACTGGTTCAAATGGCATTGCCATGCTATGTTAGATTAGTAATAAAATGTTAATAATTTGTTAGTAAACATGCGGTATCAGTATTAATAACTAGTTAATATACAACACGAATGTTAATGTCTACACTTGCTGTGATAGTACAAAGGGCTAGATGATGTTCACAGGTCAGGTTGATGTATCTCTATCATTGTTGAATCATTCAAGTCACTTTATTTTTAAATTTCGAAAACGTGTTTACCATCTATTCAACGCATGAAGTTCTTTCCACGGCTGACTAATTAGTAAAACATTCACTATATCTACCAAATGGAGTTATACATGAGAAGCGGCTGGCCGAGTGGCTAGAACGCCGGACTCTCATTCGGGAGACCCGGGTTCGATCCCTCGGTAAGGTGTGGGATTTTTTTCTCTCGGGGGCAAAAAGAAATCTTAACAGTTCGCGGCGACTGCACTAGCCAGGCGGCCTTAATTCCTCAAGCTCAAATACCCCTCTGCCATACACCGCAAGGTACTATATTGGCAGCAAATGGCAGTTTGACAGGAGTTATATATACCGGAGTTTTTCAATTGTTTGCATCTTGATAACGCAAACGTTATTGTTTAGATTCTAAAGTCTGTATGTGACGATTACTGTCATTTAATTGTAGCGGTAAGGATTGCGAATACCAATGCTTATATATAATTACAACATTACTTCGACTACTACGTGTGCTAGTCAATTATCAAAGTAATAGAATAACAGAACATGAAAGCGTCGAGCAAGGAAACGAGCTACTTCATCCCATACACTAATTATCCAGTGCATCAATTTCACATACCTTGTATGCCTGCACTTACTGTGGGATATCATTTACCTTTGCTAAACTGTTCGTATTTTCAACAATCTCTTGAGGACATTTGTACCCGCCTGTTGCCTGATTTGTTCTCCCTTGAGTGTGCATGTATGTCTGTGTGTGTTTCTGTTTGTGTGCAGAATGTGTTGTTAGTCTAGATGTTAATACAACTAGATAGTGTCACTGAAATGTAGAGGAAATGCTGTGAAGTATTCAATACAATTCTTATAATTATATTCCAAGAATTATCGAATAAATGTTAATGTCATGTCTATAAAGCTGTTCTGTGTTGTTTATATAAGGCGAACATGTGGAGATGTAGTCAATATTGCCTGGCTATAGACTGTTCTAGAATTGCCAACACGCACTGTACATCACATCATCATCATTTGTTTTCTCGGCATCCGTTGCAGATCATATATTTCAGAAACATTCGTTCTCCGTCAAAATATTTAATGCAACTATGGTGAATCTGCCTAAGAAAAGCGCGATTTTTGTGTGAAACAAGTGTAACAATATGCAAATCCTTTAGTGATCTGTTGTGGCTGCTTCTTTCTGATACTTTTGTTGTGTACAACTCAATTAGGTGACCAGACACACATTTAAACGATTATTAGACCAGGTGCTGTTAATGCCTATGAAGGGGGCCGTGGCTAGGTGGTCTTACGGTGTGAAGGTCACGAGTTCGTTCCACGGACAGCGTCGTTCAGATCACGAGTGAATCTATTTCCA
Organism: Cepaea nemoralis; assembly: GCA_014155875.1. Classification (NCBI taxonomy): domain Eukaryota; kingdom Metazoa; phylum Mollusca; class Gastropoda; order Stylommatophora; family Helicidae; genus Cepaea; species Cepaea nemoralis. Next base: position 176,137 of record JACEFZ010009506.1, read on the forward strand.
TGAGACCGCTGGGAATCATCTCTGGAGCTATCGAGTTCGTGCTTTGTGCGATTCTCTCGGCAATAGGCTGCCTTTCTGCGGAGAGAGACTGGTCCATATAAGTTCTAATCTGTGGTGCTATGAAGCCATCCTCCTAGACGTTAATGCCTTTTTAGCGTCTGCGCGACTTTTTTGGTAGTATAATGTTAGTAAACTAATAAAGAAGGCTTATTGTTAGTCTATGTTAATATTAGCACATTAAAACAAAGAACACATTTTAGTCATGATGGAAATAATAATAATATTATATTATTTATTTAAATCAGAGTTAAAAACATAATTGTGTAACAGTCAAAAATACATAAATGCTATCGGTCACAGTAAGATTAATAAAAACTATGTTATAATGTAATTAATGAACATGTACTATTTAAACATTTATCTTGTTTCCTAAACATATATCTTTCACATTCACATTTAGGTTGACACAATATTCTATAAGCATTTGAAAAGATACATTTATAAAATGTGTGGATTTAATTAAACCTCTGTGTCTTTAAACTATGACCTATATGTTCACTTGTCTGCATAATTAACAAACGAACAGCATATTCGACAAAATACAGATAAAATGCATTGTTAGACAACAATCAAATTAGGGTTAGTAATAACTAAACTGCCCAGAACCGAATGTAGATAGATAATAAGGGTTAATTTATTTAGTAAATAAAAATTAGAAAGGAAATGCCAATAAAATGCATACTTACAGTCTGTCAATGAGGTCTTTGTGGATATCACAATCGTGCATGTTCTCCAGTATTGATGCCGCTGAACGTCTTTTGTGCGGGTCACGATGTAACGAATTAGCCAACAACCAACCTTCAGGTTCAGGAGCAATGATTAGCATTTGGGTGTCTTTAAGACATTTGTAGACTTTGTCTGAAGTTGGCTCTGTCCTAAACATCATGCACCAGAGAACCACGCCCAGGGAGTAGATGTCTAGCTTGTAAGGATCCACGGATGTGCAGCACGATATTTCTGGAGCACGGAAACACTCGGTGCCACTAATGTATTTCGTAGGTACCATAGCATGGCCTGGGGGAATGACAAGTGATAATCCAAAATCTCCAAGAACTGCGTCGCTATGGGCGTTGATAAAGATATTATCAGGCTTGATATCGCTGTGTACTATTCTCTGTTTATTGAGATAACGCACAACACACGTCATCTGGATGAAGTACTTGACACACACCTCTGAGGTCATGGTTCCAAGCTTGGAGGTCAAGGTTCCATTAGGGCAGTAGTGAGTGCAGATGGCCAAATATTCAGGACACACGGCGGATATAGTATGTTTGATGACGTGTGGGTGAGACAGTCCTTGTAAAACGCCGATCTCTCTATAAAACAACCTCTTGTTTTTCTTCCCTCCATCTGCAGTAAGCAATGACAGTATCTTGACGGCTCTCTTATGTATAGGAGAAGTAAGTGAGGAGGCTAGAACAACCTCTCCACTCATTCCGCTGCCAAGAACTGGACCACGAGAGAGCTTATAAGTGGTAAAGAAATCTCCAGGTAGACCCACTGCCCAAGGTTTAACTGCAGGCATTTCCATTTCTGAACACAAGAACACTAAACTCCAAGTGTGAAAAGTATCCAAATGAGAAAACGCACAACTGAGAATATACGCACGATCTTGCATCGAGAACTCTGGAAAACGTTATGGTGAAATTGGACACCCGGTTCTCGCTTATATATAGTAGTAGACAACCAGTAGCGTGGTTTTGTCGGCGTCCTCGAAAAGACTTAAACGGTTAATAATTTTCAATTGATAATAACTGAATACTAGATCTATCAATGGCTATTGCCGCGTGTGTTTATAGTGATTGTGGCCGCTCTAGTCGGATTAGACGTTTATATCTGAGCCGCCGCTTTGAATAAAGCCACCGCCAAAGAACATGAAAGATACCTGACCAGGCGGCTGCTTTTGTCCCTACACTTGGCAATGTGTGGTGGCTTAACTTTGAAATCCTCACAGGGTAGGTCACATCAAAAATGACCTATTTTTGATGTATTGACCTGAGCCGACTTTGAAGTCGAGTTTGGGGGCAGACAGTATTTGGAGTTTATTAAAGGAGCGGCGGTTGACAACAAAGAAATCAAACATTGCGCGGCACTTGTTTATGATGATTATATTGATAATCTCAAACATTATTTAAGCAGGCTAAGAAAGCTTACACCAATACACTGTTGACCATGACTTGTAGCTTTAAATTTTACTTTCTATTTGATTGTATTAATCACAGAGTCACACAATTGACATGACATAATTACACCATTATCACAGACATTATTATAAAATAACGGCATAATCGTAATCGGCATCATCTACATTTATCACCATCAGCACAAAATCTTGTCATTTGTTTTCATGTGTAGTTATATTATGTGAAAAATATCCTAAATAACCATGTCAATGTCTTGGAGCGCATTTTGTATGTGGTGTTAACCCCATAGTTTTAAAGAAATATCGACACTTGAAAATCTAGGATTAATATCACCCTGGGTGCTTTTACTTCCCAGGACATTTCTAGGTAACCCTTTCATCTTGGGCCGACCTGGGAGTTCATGTTAATTTGTAAGCAAATTCTCTCCGATGGAGAATCGAATACATGATCAACGGGTCATCAGGCAAGCGTGCTAGCCACTGCGCTATTGTGGCACGCTGTTACCGATATGCTTATAGTCTAATTAATATAAGGAACTATAAGCAAGATAATCGACTTCATTGCACCGGGTTATATCTCCTACAGCTGGAGTTTATTCATGAGTGTGAGGTGAGCCTTAGAGTATAACCAAACGATCACGTAGTTATGACGTTTTGTATGTCATGGAATTAATTCTCTCGTCCACCAGAAAATAATATACTTCAGTTCTTCTAATAAATAACGGTAGAGTAAATGAAGCTCTGTTTATGTTTGAAATATTGTTTGTCTGTCTGTCTGCCTGCCTGCCTGTTATTGTTTATCTCTCTGATGTCTGTCCCTGTTATGTAATTCAGGACCATGTTCAGATAAGTTTTCTGGATAAAGTCCAGGCATGAGCTGTGTATAAAATGCCGTTAGTCAATAATCTGGTCACTGTCGACGTTTATGCATTACTCATAGATATGTGTGACTTAGGGGCAATTAACGCTTTTCACGAGTCCACGACATATCAGGTGGAGGGTTAGAAATCAGCTGCAGACGAATTGCATGCAGACAGTCTGGCGTTGATTTTGATGGTATGGGCGTCGGTCGGTCGGTTAGAAAGCATTGCAAATTATCGATCATACAAACTGGCAAGTGAATCGCAGAAAGCCAAAAACTTCTGGGATTGATTGCAACGTCCTGTAAGCGACATACAACTAATTTTTTATAGCATCGATGTGTATATGCTCGTTATTCTGACAATGCAGATCTTGTATTGTATGACCTGGTGTACATAGATGATAGGAGACTTGCTTACATTTCTTCCCTCTCAGTTTTCACGGGCTTGGGACCGTCACGTGTCATCAAATATACCACATGGCCTGATTAAAAATTGTGAAACCTGTACTGGTTCAAATGGCATTGCCATGCTATGTTAGATTAGTAATAAAATGTTAATAATTTGTTAGTAAACATGCGGTATTAGTATTAATAACTAGTTAATATACAACACGAATGTTAATGTCTACACTTGTTGTGATAGTACAAAGGGCTAGATGATGTTCACAGGTCAGGTTGATGTATCTCTATCATTGTTGAATCATTCAAGTCACTTTATTTTTAAATTTCGAAAACGTGTTTACCATCTATTCAACGCATGAAGTTCTTTCCACGGCTGACTAATTAGTAAAACATTCACTATATCTACCAAATGGAGTTATACATGAGAAGCGGCTGGCCGAGTGGCTAGAACGCCGGACTCTCATTCGGGAGACCCGGGTTCGATCCCTCGGTAAGGTGTGGGATTTTTTTCTCTCGGGGCAAAAAGAAAATCTTAACAGTTCGCGGCGACTGCACTAGCCAGGCGGCCTTAATTCCTCAAGCTCAAATACCCCTCTGCCATACACCGCAAGGTACTATATTGGCAGCAAATGGCAGTTTGACAGGAGTTATATATACCGGAGTTTTTCAATTGTTTGCATCTTGATAACGCAAACGTTATTGTTTAGATTCTAAAGTCTGTATGTGACGATTACTGTCATTTAATTGTAGCGGTAAGGATTGCGAATACCAATGCTTATATATAATTACAACATTACTTCGACTACTACGTGTGCTAGTCAATTATCAAAGTAATAGAATAACAGAACATGAAAGCGTCGAGCAAGGAAACGAGCTACTTCATCCCATACACTAATTATCCAGTGCATCAATTTCACATACCTTGTATGCCTGCACTTACTGTGGGATATCATTTACCTTTGCTAAACTGTTCGTATTTTCAACAATCTCTTGAGGACATTTGTACCCGCCTGTTGCCTGATTTGTTCTCCCTTGAGTGTGCATGTATGTCTGTGTGTGTTTCTGTTTGTGTGCAGAATGTGTTGTTAGTCTAGATGTTAATACAACTAGATAGTGTCACTGAAATGTAGAGGAAATGCTGTGAAGTATTCAATACAATTCTTATAATTATATTCCAAGAATTATCGAATAAATGTTAATGTCATGTCTATAAAGCTGTTCTGTGTTGTTTATATAAGGCGAACATGTGGAGATGTAGTCAATATTGCCTGGCTATAGACTGTTCTAGAATTGCCAACACGCACTGTACATCACATCATCATCATTTGTTTTCTCGGCATCCGTTGCAGATCATATATTTCAGAAACATTCGTTCTCCGTCAAAATATTTAATGCAACTATGGTGACATCTGCCTAAGAAAAGCGCGATTTTTGTGTGAAACAAGTGTAACAATATGCAAATCCTTTAGTGATCTGTTGTGGCTGCTTCTTTCTGATACTTTTGTTGTGTACAACTCAATTAGGTGACCAGACACACATTTAAACGATTATTAGACCAGGTGCTGTTAATGCCTATGAAGGGGGCCGTGGCTAGGTGGTCTTACGGTGTGAAGGTCACGAGTTCGTTCCACGGACAGCGTCGTTCAGATCACGAGTGAATCTATTTCCATGAGACCGCTGGGAATCATCTCTGGAGCTATCGAGTTCGTGCTGTGTGCGATTCTCTCGGCAATAGGCTGCCTTTCTGCGGAGAGAGACTGGTCCATATAAGTTCTAATCTGTGGTGCTATGAAGCCATCCTCCTAGACGTTAATGCCTTTTTAGCGTCTGCGCGACTTTTTTGGTAGTATAATGTTAGTAAACTAATAAAGAAGGCTTATTGTTAGTCTATGTTAATATTAGCACATTAAAACAAAGAACACATTTTAGTCATGATGGAAATAATAATAATATTATATTATTTATTTAAATCAGAGTTAAAAACATAATTGTGTAACAGTCAAAAATACATAAATGCTATCGGTCACAGTAAGATTAATAAAAACTATGTTATAATGTAATTAATGAACATGTACTATTTAAACATTTATCTTGTTTCCTAAACATATATCTTTCACATTCACATTTAGGTTGACACAATATTCTATAAGCATTTGAAAAGATACATTTATAAAATGTGTGGATTTAATTAAACCTCTGTGTCTTCAAACTATGACCTATATGTTCACTTGTCTGCATAATTAACAAACGAACAGCATATTCGACAAAATACAGATAAAATGCATTGTTAGACAACAATCAAATTAGGGTTAGTAATAACTAAACTGCCCAGAACCGAATGTAGATAGATAATAAGGGTTAATTTATTTAGTAAATAAAAATTAGAAAGGAAATGCCAATAAAATGCATACTTACAGTCTGTCAATGAGGTCTTTGTGGATATCACAATCGTGCATGTTCTCCAGTATTGATGCCGCTGAACGTCTTTTGTGCGGGTCACGATGTAACGAATTAGCCAACAACCAACCTTCAGGTTCAGGAGCAATGATTAGCATTTGGGTGTCTTTAAGACATTTGTAGACTTTGTCTGAAGTTGGCTCTGTCCTAAACATCATGCACCAGAGAACCACGCCCAGGGAGTAGATGTCTAGCTTGTAAGGATCCACGGATGTGCAGCACGATATTTCTGGAGCACGGAAACACTCGGTGCCACTAATGTATTTCGTAGGTACCATAGCATGGCCTGGGGGAATGACAAGTGATAATCCAAAATCTCCAAGAACTGCGTCGCTATGGGCGTTGATAAAGATATTATCAGGCTTGATATCGCTGTGTACTATTCTCTGTTTATTGAGATAACGCACAACACACGTCATCTGGATGAAGTACTTGACACACACCTCTGAGGTCATGGTTCCAAGCTTGGAGGTCAAGGTTCTATTAGGGCAGTAGTGAGTGCAGATGGCCAAATATTCAGGACACACGGCGGATATAGTATGTTTGATGACGTGTGAGTGAGATAGTCTTTGTAAAACGCCGATCTCTCTATAAAACAACCTCTTGTTTTTCTTCCCTCCATCTGCAGTAAGCAATGACAGTATCTTGACGGCTCTCTTATGTATAGGAGAAGTAAGTGAGGAGGCTAGAACAACCTCTCCACTCATTCCGCTGCCAAGAACTGGACCACGAGAGAGCTTATAAGTGGTAAAGAAATCTCCAGGTAGACCCACTGCCCAAGGTTTAACTGCAGGCATTTCCATTTCTGAACACAAGAACACTAAACTCCAAGTGTGAAAAGTATCCAAATGAGAAAACGCACAACTGAGAATATACGCACGATCTTGCATCGAGAACTCTGGAAAACGTTATGGTGAAATTGGACACCCGGTTCTCGCTTATATATAGTAGTAGACAACCAGTAGCGTGGTTTTGTCGGCGTCCTCGAAAAGACTTAAACGGTTAATAATTTTCAATTGATAATAACTGAATACTAGATCTATCAATGGCTATTGCCGCGTGTGTTTATAGTGATTGTGGCCGCTCTAGTCGGATTAGACGTTTATATCTGAGCCGCCGCTTTGAATAAAGCCACCGCCAAAGAACTTGAAAGATACCTGACCAGGCGGCTGCTTTTGTCCCTACACTTGGCAATGTGTGGTGGCTTAACTTTGAAATCCTCACAGGGTAGGTCACATCAAAAATGACCTATTTTTGATGTATTGACCTGAGCCGACTTTGAAGTCGAGTTTGGGGGCAGACAGTATTTGGAGTTTATTAAAAGAGCGGCGGTTGACAACAAAGAAATCAAACATTGCGCGGCACTTGTTTATGATGATTATATTGATAATCTCAAACATTATTTAAGCAGGCTAAGAAAGCTTACACCAATACACTGTTGACCATGACTTGTAGCTTTAAATTTTACTTTCTATTTGATTGTATTAATCACAGAGTCACACAATTGACATGACATAATTACACCATTATCACAGACATTATTATAAAATAACGGCATAATCGTAATCGGCATCATCTACATTTATCACCATCAGCACAAAATCTTGTCATTTGTTTTCATGTGTAGTTATATTATGTGAAAAATATCCTAAATAACCATGTCAATGTCTTGGAGCGCATTTTGTATGTGGTGTTAACCCCATAGTTTTAAAGAAATATCGACACTTGAAAACCTAGAATTAATATCACCCTGGGTGCTTTTACTTCCCAGGACATTTCTAGGTAACCCTTTCATCTTGGGCCGACCTGGGAGTTCATGTTAATTTGTAAGCAAATTCTCTCCGATGGAGAATCGAATACATGATCAACGGGTCATCAGGCAAGCGTGCTAGCCACTGCGCTATTGTGGCACGCTGTTACCGATATGCTTATAGTCTAATTAATATAAGGAACTATAAGCAAGATAATCGACTTCATTGCACCGGGTTATATCTCCTACAGCTGGAGTTTATTCATGAGTGTGAGGTGAGCCTTAGAGTATAACCAAACGATCACGTAGTTATGACGTTTTGTATGTCATGGAATTAATTCTCTCGTCCACCAGAAAATAATATACTTCAGTTCTTCTAATAAATAACGGTAGAGTAAATGAAGCTCTGTTTATGTTTGAAATATTGTTTGTCTGTCTGTCTGCCTGCTTGCCTGTTATTGTTTATCTCTCTGATGTCTGTCCCTGTTATGTAATTCAGGACCATGTTCAGATAAGTTTTCTGGATAAAGTCCAGGCATGAGCTGTGTATAAAATGCCGTTAGTCAATAATCTGGTCACTGTCGACGTTTATGCATTACTCATAGATATGTGTGACTTAGGGGCAATTAACGCTTTTCACGAGTCCACGACATATCAGGTGGAGGGTTAGAAATCAGCTGCAGACGAATTGCATGCAGACAGTCTGGCGTTGATTTTGATGGTATGGGCGTCGGTCGGTCGGTTAGAAAGCATTGCAAATTATCAATCATACAAACTGGCAAGTGAATCGCAGAAAGCCAAAAACTTCTGGGATTGATTGCAACGTCCTGTAAGCGACATACAACTAATTTTTTTATAGCATCGATGTGTATATGCTCGTTATTCTGACAATGCAGATCTTGTATTGTATGACCTGGTGTACATAGATGATAGGAGACTTGCTTACATTTCTTCCCTCTCAGTTTTCACGGGCTTGGGACCGTCACGTGTCATCAAATATACCACATGGCCTGATTAAAAAATGTGAAACCTGTACTGGTTCAAATGGCATTGCCATGCTATGTTAGATTAGTAATAAAATGTTAATAATTTGTTAGTAAACATGCGGTATCAGTATTAATAACTAGTTAATATACAACACGAATGTTAATGTCTACACTTGCTGTGATAGTACAAAGGGCTAGATGATGTTCACAGGTCAGGTTGATGTATCTCTATCATTGTTGAATCATTCAAGTCACTTTATTTTTAAATTTCGAAAACGTGTTTACCATCTATTCAACGCATGAAGTTCTTTCCACGGCTGACTAATTAGTAAAACATTCACTATATCTACCAAATGGAGTTATACATGAGAAGCGGCTGGCCGAGTGGCTAGAACGCCGGACTCTCATTCGGGAGACCCGGGTTCGATCCCTCGGTAAGGTGTGGGATTTTTTTCTCTCGGGGGCAAAAAGAAAATCTTAACAGTTCGCGGCGACTGCACTAGCCAGGCGGCCTTAATTCCTCAAGCTCAAATACCCCTCTGCCATACACCGCAAGGTACTATATTGGCAGCAAATGGCAGTTTGACAGGAGTTATATATACCGGAGTTTTTCAATTGTTTGCATCTTGATAACGCAAACGTTATTGTTTAGATTCTAAAGTCTGTATGTGACGATTACTGTCATTTAATTGTAGCGGTAAGGATTGCGAATACCAATGCTTATATATAATTACAACATTACTTCGACTACTACGTGTGCTAGTCAATTATCAAAGTAATAGAATAACAGAACATGAAAGCGTCGAGCAAGGAAACGAGCTACTTCATCCCATACACTAATTATCCAGTGCATCAATTTCACATACCTTGTATGCCTGCACTTACTGTGGGATATCATTTACCTTTGCTAAACTGTTCGTATTTTCAACAATCTCTTGAGGACATTTGTACCCGCCTGTTGCCTGATTTGTTCTCCCTTGAGTGTGCATGTATGTCTGTGTGTGTTTCTGTTTGTGTGCAGAATGTGTTGTTAGTCTAGATGTTAATACAACTAGATAGTGTCACTGAAATGTAGAGGAAATGCTGTGAAGTATTCAATACAATTCTTATAATTATATTCCAAGAATTATCGAATAAATGTTAATGTCATGTCTATAAAGCTGTTCTGTGTTGTTTATATAAGGCGAACATGTGGAGATGTAGTCAATATTGCCTGGCTATAGACTGTTCTAGAATTGCCAACACGCACTGTACATCACATCATCATCATTTGTTTTCTCGGCATCCGTTGCAGATCATATATTTCAGAAACATTCGTTCTCCGTCAAAATATTTAATGCAACTATGGTGACATCTGCCTAAGAAAAGCGCGATTTTTGTGTGAAACAAGTGTAACAATATGCAAATCCTTTAGTGATCTGTTGTGGCTGCTTCTTTCTGATACTTTTGTTGTGTACAACTCAATTAGGTGACCAGACACACATTTAAACGATTATTAGACCAGGTGCTGTTAATGCCTATGAAGGGGGCCGTGGCTAGGTGGTCTTACGGTGTGAAGGTCACGATTTCGTTCCACGGACAGCGTCGTTCAGATCACGAGTGAATCTATTTCCATGAGACCGCTGGGAATCATCTCTGGAGCTATCGAGTTCGTGCTTTGTGCGATTCTCTCGGCAATAGGCTGCCTTTCTGCGGAGAGAGACTGGTCCATATAAGTTCTAATCTGTGGTGCTATGAAGCCATCCTCCTAGACGTTAATGCCTTTTTAGCGTCTGCGCGACTTTTTTGGTAGTATAATGTTAGTAAACTAATAAAGAAGGCTTATTGTTAGTCTATGTTAATATTAGCACATTAAAACAAAGAACACATTTTAGTCATGATGGAAATAATAATAATATTATATTATTTATTTAAATCAGAGTTAAAAACATAATTGTGTAACAGTCAAAAATACATAAATGCTATCGGTCACAGTAAGATTAATAAAAACTATGTTATAATGTAATTAATGAACATGTACTATTTAAACATTTATCTTGTTTCCTAAACATATATCTTTCACATTCACATTTAGGTTGACACAATATTCTATAAGCATTTGAAAAGATACATTTATAAAATGTGTGGATTTAATTAAACCTCCGTGTCTTCAAACTATGACCTATATGTTCACTTGTCTGCATAATTAACAAACGAACAGCATATTCGACAAAATACAGATAAAATGCATTGTTAGACAACAATCAAATTAGGGTTAGTAATAACTAAACTGCCCAGAACCGAATGTAGATAGATAATAAGGGTTAATTTATTTAGTAAATAAGAATTAGAAAGGAAATGCCAATAAAATGTATACTTACAGTCTGTCAATGAGGTCTTTGTGGATATCACAATCGTGCATGTTCTCCAGTATTGATGCCGCTGAACGTCTTTTGTGCGGGTCACGATGTAACGAATTAGCCAACAACCAACCTTCAGGTTCAGGAGCAATGATTAGCATTTGGGTGTCTTTAAGACATTTGTAGACTTTGTCTGAAGTTGGCTCTGTCCTAAACATCATGCACCAGAGAACCACGCCCAGGGAGTAGATGTCTAGCTTGTAAGGATCCACGGATGTGCAGCACGATATTTCTGGAGCACGGAAACACTCGGTGCCACTAATGTATTTCGTAGGTACCATAGCATGGCCTGGGGGAATGACAAGTGATAATCCAAAATCTCCAAGAACTGCGTCGCTATGGGCGTTGATAAAGATATTATCAGGCTTGATATCGCTGTGTACTATTCTCTGTTTATTGAGATAACGCACAACACACGTCATCTGGATGAAGTACTTGACACACACCTCCGAGGTCATGGTTCCAAGCTTGGAGGTCAAGGTTCCATTAGGGCAGTAGTGAGTGCAGATGGCCAAATATTCAGGACACACGGCGGATATAGTATGTTTGATGACGTGTGGGTGAGACAGTCCTTGTAAAACGCCGATCTCTCTATAAAACAACCTCTTGTTTTTCTTCCCTCCATCTGCAGTAAGCAATGACAGTATCTTGACGGCTCTCTTATGTATAGGAGAAGTAAGTGAGGAGGCTAGAACAACCTCTCCACTCATTCCGCTGCCAAGAACTGGACCACGAGAGAGCTTATAAGTGGTAAAGAAATCTCCAGGTAGACCCACTGCCCAAGGTGTAACTGCAGACATTTCCATTTCTGAACACAAGAACACTAAACTCCAAGTGTGAAAAGTATCCAAATGAGAAAACGCACAACTGAGAATATACGCACGATCTTGCATCGAGAACTCTGGAAAACGTTATGGTGAAATTGGACACCCGGTTCTCGCTTATATATAGTAGTAGACAACCAGTAGCGTGGTTTTGTCGGCGTCCTCGAAAAGACTTAAACGGTTAATAATTTTCAATTGATAATAACTGAATACTAGATCTATCAATGGCTATTGCCGCGTGTGTTTATAGTGATTGTGGCCGCTCTAGTCGGATTAGACGTTTATATCTGAGCCGCCGCTTTGAATAAAGCCACCGCCAAAGAACTTGAAAGATACCTGACCAGGCGGCTGCTTTTGTCCCTACACTTGGCAATGTGTGGTGGCTTAACTTTGAAATCCTCACAGGGTAGGTCACATCAAAAATGACCTATTTTTGATGTATTGACCTGAGCCGACTTTGAAGTCGAGTTTGGGGGCAGACAGTATTTGGAGTTTATTAAAAGAGCGGCGGTTGACAACAAAGAAATCAAACATTGCGCGGCACTTGTTTATGATGATTATATTGATAACCTCAAACATTATTTAAGCAGGCTAAGAAAGCTTACACCAATACACTGTTGACCATGACTTGTAGCTTTAAATTTTACTTTCTATTTGATTGTATTAATCACAGAGTCACACAATTGACATGACATAATTACACCATTATCACAGACATTATTATAAAATAACGGCATAATCGTAATCGGCATCATCTACATTTATCACCATCAGCACAAAATCTTGTCATTTGTTTTCATGTGTAGTTATATTATGTGAAAAATATCCTAAATAACCATGTCAATGTCTTGGAGCGCATTTTGTATGTGGTGTTAACCCCATAGTTTTAAAGAAATATCGACACTTGAAAACCTATAATTAATATCACCCTTGGTGCTTTTACTTCCCAGGACATTTCTAGGTAACCCTTTCATCTTGGGCCGACCTGGGAGTTCATGTTAATTTGTAAGCAAATTCTCTCCGATGGAGAATCGAATACATGATCAACGGGTCATCAGGCAAGCGTGCTAGCCACTGCGCTATTGTGGCACGCTGTTACCGATATGCTTATAGTCTAATTAATATAAGGAACTATAAGCAAGATAATCGACTTCATTGCACCGGGTTATATCTCCTACAGCTGGAGTTTATTCATGAGTGTGAGGTGAGCCTTAGAGTATAACCAAACGATCACGTAGTTATGACGTTTTGTATGTCATGGAATTAATTCTCTCGTCCACCAGAAAATAATATACTTCAGTTCTTCTAATAAATAACGGTAGAGTAAATGAAGCTCTGTTTATGTTTGAAATATTGTTTGTCTGTCTGTCTGCCTGCCTGCCTGTTATTGTTTATCTCTCTGATGTCTGTCCCTGTTATGTAATTTAGGACCATGTTCAGATAAGTTTTCTGGATAAAGTCCAGGCATGAGCTGTGTATAAAATGCCGTTAGTCAATAATCTGGTCACTGTCGACGTTTATGCATTACTCATAGATATGTGTGACTTAGGGGCAATTAACGCTTTTCACGAGACCACGACATATCAGGTGGAGGGTTAGAAATCAGCTGCAGACGAATTGAATGCAGACAGTCTGGCGTTGATTTTGATGGTATGGGCGTCGGTCGGTCGGTTAGAAAGCATTGCAAATTATCGATCATACAAACTGGCAAGTGAATCGCAGAAAGCCAAAAACTTCTGGGATTGATTGCAACGTCCTGTAAGCGACATGCAACTAATTTTTTATAGCATCGATGTGTATATGCTCGTTATTCTGACAATGCAGATCTTGTATTGTATGACCTGGTGTACATAGATGATAGGAGACTTGCTTACATTTCTTCCCTCTCAGTTTTCACGGGCTTGGGACCGTCACGTGTCATCAAATATACCACATGGCCTGATTAAAAAATGTGAAACCTGTACTGGTTCAAATGGCATTGCCATGCTATGTTAGATTAGTAATAAAATGTTAATAATTTGTTAGTAAACATGCGGTATCAGTATTAATAACTAGTTAATATACAACACGAATGTTAATGTCTACACTTGCTGTGATAGTACAAAGGGCTAGATGATGTTCACAGGTCAGGTTGATGTATCTCTATCATTGTTGAATCATTCAAGTCACTTTATTTTTAAATTTCGAAAACGTGTTTACCATCTATTCAACGCATGAAGTTCTTTCCACGGCTGACTAATTAGTAAAACATTCACTATATCTACCAAATGGAGTTATACATGAGAAGCGGCTGGCCGAGTGGCTAGAACGCCGGACTCTCATTCGGGAGACCCGGGTTCGATCCCTCGGTAAGGTGTGGGATTTTTTTCTCTCGGGGGCAAAAAGAAAATCTTAACAGTTCGCGGCGACTGCACTAGCCAGGCGGCCTTAATTCCTCAAGCTCAAATACCCCTCTACCATACACCGCAAGGTACTATATTGGCAGCAAATGACTGCACTAGCCAGGCGGCCTTAATTCCTCAAGCTGAAATACCCCTCTGCCATACACCGCAAGGTACTATATTGGCAGCAAATGGCAGTTTGACAGGAGTTATATATACCGGAGTTTTTGAATTGTTTGCATCTTGATAACGCAAACGTTATTGTTTAGATTCTAAAGTCTGTATGTGACGATTACTGTCATTTAATTGTAGCGGTAAGGATTGCGAATACCAATGCTTATATATAATTACAACATTACTTCGACTACTACGTGTGCTAGTCAATTATCAAAGTAATAGAATAACAGAACATGAAAGCGTCGAGCAAGGAAACGAGCTACTTCATCCCATACACTAATTATCCAGTGCATCAATTTCACATACCTTGTATGCCTGCACTTACTGTGGGATATCATTTACCTTTGCTAAACTGTTCGTATTTTCAACAATCTCTTGAGGACATTTGTACCCGCCTGTTGCCTGATTTGTTCTCCCTTGAGTGTGCATGTATGTCTGTGTGTGTTTCTGTTTGTGTGCAGAATGTGTTGTTAGTCTAGATGTTAATACAACTAGATAGTGTCACTGAAATGTAGAGGAAATGCTGTGAAGTATTCAATACAATTCTTATAATTATATTCCAAGAATTATCGAATAAATGTTAATGTCATGTCTATAAAGCTGTTCTGTGTTGTTTATATAAGGCGAACATGTGGAGATGTAGTCAATATTGCCTGGCTATAGACTGTTCTAGAATTGCCAACACGCACTGTACATCACATCATCATCATTTGTTTTCTCGGCATCCGTTGCAGATCATATATTTCAGAAACATTCGTTCTCCGTCAAAATATTTAATGCAACTATGGTGACATCTGCCTAAGAAAAGCGCGATTTTTGTGTGAAACAAGTGTAACAATATGCAAATCCTTTAGTGATCTGTTGTGGCTGCTTCTTTCTGATACTTTTGTTGTGTACAACTCAATTAGGTGACCAGACACACATTTAAACGATTATTAGACCAGGTGCTGTTAATGCCTATGAAGGGGGCCGTGGCTAGGTGGTCTTACGGTGTGAAGGTCACGAGTTCGTTTGTCACAGCCTCACAGTATATGATAAACCAACATAAGTTAGTAGACAGTAGCCAAGGGCTACAACTCCCGCCCAAGGGAAAGAAATAAGACCCTCGAAGGCCAGAGTATTCCAGAACCTTCTCGAAGGACTGGTCAGTGAGTCCACTGTCCCGTGGACACTGATGTGACCCGCCTATTGCGGGGTCCACGAGGAACTCGAACAGAGTTACCACCCGTGTCGGATTGCGACACGTGTGAATCGGGAGAGAGAGACGGGACATCGAAGAGGCAACAGGGGCTGCCTTAGAGGGACTCAATAGTTTAGACCCATGTGTATTTGGGTTCATAGACATATGCTAGATAGTTTGCTTAGAATGTTTGATGATGTTAAACTGTGTGATGATGTTAAACCTCTGTGATATGCAACTCAGTGCGGGCTTGTTAAACCCACTGCGCCAACGCACTGTATATTGAAATACAATAAATGTTAGATATTATATTTAACGGAGTTATTGTTGCCTGTGTGAGCCCGAGCTCAGATACCTAGACATACAACACGCTGACAGGCTTTTTGGGGGCTAATCTCCGATTTTGGCACAAGCTTTACGTTCAGACGGCTATTGATTGCCAAGTAAAATAGTAAATTAATCATATCAAATTGATGTTTGAAGAAGTTTAACAAATTTGCATCTAACTAGTAATCAACTAGTATTAATATGAGTCCCTCTGCAGCTAGTCTCTCAATGATGTTATTACTATAAACTATTTTGACATGACTGTGACATTTTTTGACTGTTACTAATGTTTTCTCATTCTACGAGCAGATTGTTCCGCGAATTGTGTGGTGTGTAACCTATGTAAACTATCCAACAGTGGCGAGAGTACAAGACAACATTCACAAGTTCTGGGATCATAAGATAAGTTTCATATCATGCCCATTGCAACCCTAAGTGGTACTCATCACCATCCATCCATGTATCATTTTGCTTTGCATTGATTTGTATGTATATTCATGACCTTGTAACCAACATAACTTTGCATTTGTATTTGCGCATGTAATAATTAAGGGAGATAACTAAATTTTCTACTCCCCAACATTTTTTCTAAGGGATTTAACTTCAGTAAATTTACCAACAAGTAAAAGTCAAGATGTCTACTTTAGAAAAATGTATTGAGCAAGGTATGAAATTAGGTTATAAAGAAGACAAACTGTCAGAATGGGCACAGAAGACGCACGCAGAGAACATTGCCCGTGAAGAAAGAGCGATAGAACGAGAAGAAAAACAGAGGCAATTGCAGGCAGAAGAAAAGAAGATACAACTGCAAATGGAGGCAGAAGAGAAAAAGATGCAATCAGAACGGGAAAAGATGCAGATGCAACTACAAGCTGAAGAGAAGAAAATGCAATTGCAGGCTCAAGAGAAACAATTAGAGCTTGAGGCGGCGGCCAAACAAGCCCAATTGAATGCCGATACACAAATAAAACTAAAGCAGATGGAAATCGATTCCAACGTAGAAATATCTGTAAATAAACTGAGAAGCAAAGAGGAGGAACAAAAGTATAACAAGTATAAAGGCCTCGTCAAGGCATTCTGCTCAGGAGACTCCATCAGTGCATACCTGGAAAATTTTGAGTGTCTAATGTCCTACCATAAGATCATAAAATCAGATTGGTCATTTATTTTAATGAGAAACTTAGCTCTGGAACCTTTGAAAGTAATAGAAACAGTGCCGCAGGAAATGAGAAAAGATTATGATTATTTAAAGCAACGCATTCTCCAACATTTCTCATTAGATACTGCAGGTTACCAACAACAGTTCGCAAAATTATCCCCACAACCAAACCAAACCTTTATAGACTACGTGTCTACAGTTCAGGATGTGTGCACAAAGTGGATTAACTCAGCTAAAACTAACAACAGCCATGACAAACTAAAAGAACTCATTATTATTGACAAAATAGTTAGTACAATCCCCACACCTTTTGCTAAGTTTTTGAAACAAATGGACTGTAGGAGTATTCAGGATGTAGAGACAAAGGGGAACGCATTTTTCACAGCGAACAGAGATATTTTCCAATTAAACCTAAGTCAGAACGAAACAGCAGCAGTTGTAAACACTAGATACTCGAAACCAACTGAAAGCAAGTTTAAACCACGCTCGAATGTCAAGAAGCCAGTTAAGTGCCAATATTGTAGTTTAACTCACGAAGAATACGCGATGTGCGATAAATCGCCCAACTATCCTCATCATCTCAAAATGATCGTGGAGAAGCAGAAGAACAAGAGAAATTCGTACCAGAGAGCGGTCAAATGCTATTTTTGCAGTAGCTTTGGGCACTACAGTCGCTTTTGTGATGGCCGAAAATTACTAAAACAGGCCAATGCTGCACTAGTTGAAACGTCATCAGACGAAGATATTGAATCACTGAATGAATGTGACAATCAAAACGAAAGTTTGAGTGAACTAGGAAATGCCGTGCAAATTATTGACACCATTACAGACCATAAATGTAACACCTGTATGAAATTCCAACTTGACACAACATTACTATGTGGCCATACCATTCCTATTTCTAATGAAATGGCCAATGCTGCCTTATCTTCTACAGGCAAGCTAAATTTCTCAACAGGGTTTGTAAATAACAAAAAGTGCACATTAATTCGTGATTCCGGCGCAACGCTCTGTGGGATTAAGAAAACATTAATCAACGACAAAGACTATACACACAAACACGTAACTTGTCGCACATTCTCAGGCACTATAGAGAAATACCCCCTTGCTCTTGTCGAAATTCGAACACCGTTCATATCAGGACTAGTATTGTGCGCAGTCCTAGAAAATCCTGTCGCTGATATTATACTTGGGAACCTGCCCAACATACGACCTTGCTCTGAAAAGGAAATCAGAGATTGGGAGCAGAAAAACGGTATCCAGCACCCAAACAGCGATCCGAAAGAGAAACACCATTCATGCTTGTCTCAATCTGCCAAAAGAACAAGGGAGACAACCAATGAAGTAATTCAGAAAGAATTCACCGAGGTGTATGATGCAGGGGCGGTCGAATCTGTCAGTGATACGACCAATTTAAAACCTCGAATTGAGGATGCTACCGATCTACCAAGTACCAAGCCTGTAGATGTGCAACAACACACACAACACACGAATGCAATAACACGACAGACAACTCACAAAACTCACACCGACCAACTGCAGGAGTCACTAGAAATTGTAGCACCAAACACTACCATCACTAATTTTGGAGAAGAACAGAAATCAGATCCTACACTTTCACAGTATTTTAGGTACAGGCAGTACGCCAACAAAGGTGCAAAAACAATTGTATTAAAACCAGGTCAGGATATTTTACTACTGCTACCTGACAAGAGAGATTTACTATCAACCTCTTGGCAGGGACCGTTTAAAATTGTTAGAAGAATTTCGGAAGTTGATTACGAAATTTCGTTGAATGGAAAGTTGAAAATATTCCATGTAAATATGTTAAAACCATACTATGCTAGACAGGACACTGACACGAGTGGGCAGACGCAGCTAACTGATGACAGAAACGAAACGACAATGACCCAACTGAGTGACATCTCGACAAACGAAGCATCGTTAACGACGCACTCTTACGACAACAAAGACGACGAAGACATATGTACATTACCGACAATATGTGATAACGACAGCGACGACCAATTTGACGACATATTGACAACGATTAATCTCGACGACGACGACAATGACATTGAGGACAATTTACAAACAGTAGCATCTGTGATAAATCAGACAGACGTAGACAATACTGAAATCCCAGTACCGATTATGAATGACAACGGTAGTATAAAGGACATACAAATCTCTGACACTTTGACACAACAGCAGCGACAAGACATTTTGACTCTCCTTAACGAGTATAAATCTATCTTCTCTAACAAACCTGGACGGACTGACAAAATAACACATTCAATTGTGTTGACAGATCTGACACCGGTCAAATGTAGACCATATTCTATTCCTCTGCATTATAGAGCAAATTTAGACAAAGAAATTTTGGATTTAGAGAAAAATAGAATAATTCAGAAATCTATGTCTCAATATTCTTCACCGATTGTCCTGGTGAAAAAGAAGGACCAAACAATCCGTTTGTGCATCGATTATAGAAGATTAAATACAATAACCACAACAGATGCGGAGCCGATGAATAGCTGTGAAGACCTCATTTTGAACATGTCTCAATCATCCTTATTTTCAAAGGTTGATTTAGCGAAAGGTTATTGGCAAGTACCACTACACCCTGCTTCTAGACATATAACAGCATTCGCAACACCTCTCGGTTTGTACGAATGGAGATATCTTCCATTTGGTCTCAAGAACGCTCCCGCCACATTTGTTAGATTAACTAGATTGCTATTACACGGAATTAAAGATGTCCAAGCTTATATTGATGATATATGCATTCATTCTTCTAATATGACTTCTCACTTACTTACACTCAAACAAGTCTTCGACCAAATCTTTCTTTTCGGACTTACTATCAAACCTTCCAAGGTTGAAATAGGCTATAAACAAATAGACTTCCTTGGTCATAGAATTTCTGAAGGCAAACTGTTGACAGATGATAAGATTGTTTCGAAGATTCTCAATCTAGAAGTTCCTACCACTAAGAAACAAATTAGAAGTTTATTAGGTCTTATAAACTATTATTCTAAGTTTATACCAAATTGGGCAGAACTTACATCAGTTTTTTCTAATATGTTGACAAAAGATCATCCATCAAAAGTTTGTAAAAGTACCAGCTTAGAGGATGCAATATGCAGATTGAAACGCATTTTTTCTAATCCACCAGTCTTACGATTACCAAACATAGATTTACCCTTTATTTTGACCACAGATTCGAGTGCTATCGCAATTGGAGGATGTTTAATGCAAGAAGTGGATGGAGTGAGACACCCAATTCTCTACGTAAGCCGTAAGCTGAAGAAAGCAGAGACCCGTTACTCTACAGTGGAATTGGAGGCATTAAGTCTATTATTTTGTATGCTCAGATTGTCTAAGTTCCTCTTGGGTGCCCACTTCGTTGTACTCACCGACAATTCGCCATTGTTGGTACTTAAGCAAGGTGTTCCCAAAAACCATCGTTTGCAAAGATGGTGTCTTCTTCTCCAAGATTTCGACTTCGAAATCCGCCATATCAGAGGCACTGATAACATTATAGCTGATATTTTATCGCGGCAGACGAATGCGCCAGCAGAATAACATTTGGCACATTGACCATTCGCCATACCAGAAATTGTGATATTTTATTCCGTGGCATAGAACAGTGTAACTTTACACCTGCTAAAGAACTTTCATTTAAAAGTAATAACACCCCAGTGAATAGGTTACATATAACACCCACGAACGTGAAACTTTGAGAACTATACTACCAATTACCAAAGCTCTAGGACCAATCCGAGCGAGAGACATTATCTGTGAAATGATTTCATCCAGTGAACTGACATTGATCACGAAAACATGAACACTTATACTCGACATTGAGAACATTCCATACTTGCTGTTGCTAAGAGACTTTGCAAACAGCCGAAATAGAACTACGTCAACGACAACACTCAAGAGACAGCCATACTAACTATTAACATGGCACGATACGCTAACAACAGGAGGACAACGCGCACATCATCGTTGGATTTAGTTACTTAGTTAATTAATTAATTTAGTATTGAATATGTATTATATTATTATGTATATAAAAATGTATTAACCTGTAATTTGTACATTTTCTACCATAATATTTCCATTCATAGGTTAAATAACCTTCCTATGCAAGTTTCTCTATGTAAATTATAAACCATTTTTGAGTCATCGTACAAAAAGTACGTGTTATCTTAAAGGGAAAATATCGCCTATTCCGTTTTTCTAAGGGAAATAACACTTACCTCAACTTTACTTATATATTTTAACCAAATACTATTTTGAATGAAAGATGTGTGAATGACGGTGTGAAAGAATTAAATGAGAGAGCGATATACTGAGCGGACAAATTGTACGCAAAACGTATTTATTTTAATTTGTCTGCGTCTTTCATGTAAATTGTACTACTTGTCTAAATTGTTGATACATGTTTAGCAGTTAGTTTAGTACTCTTAGTTAGCATTTAGGATACTACATCTAAGCACCACTGCTTGGAATGCCTGATCATGTATTACACACATTGGAGTAATTCATGATTAAGGATATCCCAACTCGTGACGCTTGGAAATAAGCCACACATTCAGCACACATTTACACAAAACTCAAAACTGAACACTATCAATTAAAATGCAGTCACTTTATTAGAAGCAGCAACTTATTAGTCAACACACTAACAAGCCAACAGGGACACATGTAGTCAGATGGGATAAAATAACAACGTAACTACATATTTAGCATTATACAACATACGGGAGTAAAAGTGTATTGAAATGCACACACAGAACAAGATTTGAAGGTGTACTTAATTAGCCAAGACTTGTGTCTTGTTAATCCTCTCTAATACAGAGGTTAATTATCTTGGTATCAGTAGGATACTATGAGAAGGACGGGTTGTAGAAACAACTAGTAAACGTCACGTAACTTCGGTCAGATAAGCATTTTTAAGGACAGAGGAGAGAGAGAGATCTCTTCACCAAATCAGAGAAGTGGTGTATGGGAGAATACATGAGTGTTGATGCCAGTATGTAGGTTACCAAGTTACTGTCCACCAAACTACAAACACCGACTTTATGTGATTCTGTGACAGAATTAGTCCAGAACTAATTACCTTATAACAACCCATCAAATCGGGGGAAGAGGGGGACTCCTGTCACAGCCTCACAGTATATGATAAACCAACATAAGTTAGTAGACAGTAGCCAAGGGCTACAACTCCCGCCCAAGAGAAAGAAGTAAGACCCTCGAAGGCCAGAGTATTCCAGAACCTTCTCGAAGGACTGGTCAGTGAGTCCACTGTCCCGTGGACACTGATGTGACCCGCCTATTGCGGGGTCCACGAGGAACTCGAACAGAGTTACCACCCGTGTCGGATTGCGACACGTGTGAATCGGGAGAGAGAGACGGGACATCGAAGAGGCAACAGGGGCTGCCTTAGAGGGACTCAATAGTTTAGACCCATGTGTATTTGGGTTCATAGACATAGGCTAGATAGTTTGCTTAGAATGTTTGATGATGTTAAACTGTGTGATGATGTTAAACCTCTGTGATATGCAACTCAGTGCGGGCTTGTTAAACCCACTGCGCCAACGCACTGTATATTGAAATACAATAAATGTTAGATATTATACTTAACGGAGTTATTGTTGCCTGTGTGAGCCCGAGCTCAGATACCTAGACATCCAACACGCTGACATCGTTCCACGGACAGCGTCGTTCAGATCACGAGTGAATCTATTTCCATGAGACCGCTGGGAATCATCTCTGGAGCTATCGAGTTCGTGCTTTGTGCGATTCTCTCGGCAATAGGCTGCCTTTCTGCGGAGAGAGACTGGTCCATATAAGTTCTAATCTGTGGTGCTATGAAGCCATCCTCCTAGACGTTAATGCCTTTTTAGCGTCTGCGCGACTTTTTTGGTAGTATAATGTTAGTAAACTAATAAAGAAGGCTTATTGTTAGTCTATGTTAATATTAGCACATTAAAACAAAGAACACATTTTAGTCATGATGGAAATAATAATAATATTATATTATTTATTTAAATCAGAGTTAAAAACATAATTGTGTAACAGTCAAAAATACATAAATGCTATCGGTCACAGTAAGATTAATAAAAACTATGTTATAATGTAATTAATGAACATGTACTATTTAAACATTTATCTTGTTTCCTAAACATATATCTTTCACATTCACATTTAGGTTGACACAATATTCTATAAGCATTTGAAAAGATACATTTATAAAATGTGTGGATTTAATTAAACCTCTGTGTCTTCAAACTATGACCTATATGTTCACTTGTCTGCATAATTAACTAAACGAACAGCATATTCGACAAAATACAGATAAAATGCATTGTTAGACAACAATCAAATTAGGGTTAGTAATAACTAAACTGCCCAGAACCGAATGTAGATAGATAATAAGGGTTAATTTATTTAGTAAATAAAAATTAGAAAGGAAATGCCAATAAAATGCATACTTACAGTCTGTCAATGAGGTCTTTGTGGATATCACAATCGTGCATGTTCTCCAGTATTGATGCCGCTGAACGTCTTTTGTGCGGGTCACGATGTAACGAATTAGCCAACAACCAACCTTCAGGTTCAGGAGCAATGATTAGCATTTGGGTGTCTTTAAGACATTTGTAGACTTTGTCTGAAGTTGGCTCTGTCCTAAACATCATGCACCAGAGAACCACGCCCAGGGAGTAGATGTCTAGCTTGTAAGGATCCACGGATGTGCAGCACGATATTTCTGGAGCACGGAAACACTCGGTGCCACTAATGTATTTCGTAGGTACCATAGCATGGCCTGGGGGAATGACAAGTGATAATCCAAAATCTCCAAGAACTGCGTCGCTATGGGCGTTGATAAAGATATTATCAGGCTTGATATCGCTGTGTACTATTCTCTGTTTATTGAGATAACGCACAACACACGTCATCTGGATGAAGTACTTGACACACACCTCTGAGGTCATGGTTCCAAGCTTGGAGGTCAAGGTTCCATTAGGGCAGTAGTGAGTGCAGATGGCCAAATATTCAGGACACACGGCGGATATAGTATGTTTGATGACGTGTGGGTGAGACAGTCCTTGTAAAACGCCGATCTCTCTATAAAACAACCTCTTGTTTTTCTTCCCTCCATCTGCAGTAAGCAATGACAGTATCTTGACGGCTCTCTTATGTATAGGAGAAGTAAGTGAGGAGGCTAGAACAACCTCTCCACTCATTCCGCTGCCAAGAACTGGACCACGAGAGAGCTTATAAGTGGTAAAGAAATCTCCAGGTAGACCCACTGCCCAAGGTTTAACTGCAGGCATTTCCATTTCTGAACACAAGAACACTAAACTTCAAGTGTGAAAAGTATCCAAATGAGAAAACGCACAACTGAGAATATACGCACGATCTTGCATCGAGAACTCTGGAAAACATTATGGTGAAATTGGACACCCGGTTCTCGCTTATATATATAGTAGTAGACAACCAGTAGCGTGGTTTTGTCGGCGTCCTCGAAAAGACTTAAACGGTTAATAATTTTCAATTGATAATAACTGAATACTAGATCTATCAATGGCTATTGCCGCGTGTGTTTATAGTGATTGTGGCCGCTCTAGTCGGATTAGACGTTTATATCTGAGCCGCCGCTTTGAATAAAGCCACCGCCAAAGAACTTGAAAGATACCTGACCAGGCGGCTGCTTTTGTCCCTACACTTGGCAATGTGTGGTGGCTTAACTTTGAAATCCTTACAGGGTAGGTCACATAAAAAATGACCTATTTTTGATGTATTGACCTGAGCCGACTTTGAAGTCGAGTTTGGGGGCAGACGGTATTTGGAGTTTATTAAAGGAGCGGCGGTTGACAACAAAGAAATCAAACATTGCGCGGCACTTGTTTATGATGATTATATTGATAATCTCAAACATTATTTAAGCAGGCTAAGAAAGCTTACACCAATACACTGTTGACCATGACTTGTAGCTTTAAATTTTACTTTCTATTTGATTGTATTAATCACAGAGTCACACAATTGACATGACATAATTACACCATTATCACAGACATTATTATAAAATAACGGCATAATCGTAATCGGCATCATCTACATTTATCACCATCAGCACAAAATCTTGTCATTTGTTTTCATGTGTAGTTATATTATGTGAAAAATATCCTAAATAACCATGTCAATGTCTTGGAGCGCATTTTGTATGTGGTGTTAACCCCATAGTTTTAAAGAAATATCGACACTTGAAAACCTAGAATTAATATCACCCTGGGTGCTTTTACTTCCCAGGACATTTCTAGGTAACCCTTTCATCTTGGGCCGACCTGGGAGTTCATGTTAATTTGTAAACAAATTCTCTCCGATGGAGAATCGAATACATGATCAACGGGTCATCAGGCAAGCGTGCTAGCCACTGCGCTATTGTGGCACGCTGTTACCGATATGCTTATAGTCTAATTAATATAAGGAACTATAAGCAAGATAATCGACTTCATTGCACCGGGTTATATCTCCTACAGCTGGAGTTTATTCATGAGTGTGAGGTGAGCCTTAGAGTATAACCAAACGATCACGTAGTTATGACGTTTTGTATGTCATGGAATTAATTCTCTCGTCCACCAGAAAATAATATACTTCAGTTCTTCTAATAAATAACGGTAGAGTAAATGAAGCTCTGTTTATGTTTGAAATATTGTTTGTCTGTGTGTCTGCCTGCCTGCCTGTTATTGTTTATCTCTCTGATGTCTGTCCCTGTTATGTAATTCAGGACCATGTTCAGATAAGTTTTCTGGATAAAGTCCAGGCATGAGCTGTGTATAAAATGCCGTTAGTCAATAATCTGGTCACTGTCGACGTTTATGCATTACTCATAGATATGTGTGACTTAGGGGCAATTAACGCTTTTCACGAGTCCACGACATATCAGGTGGAGGGTTAGAAATCAGCTGCAGACGAATTGCATGCAGACAGTCTGGCGTTGATTTTGATGGTATGGGCGTCGGTCGGTCGGTTAGAAAGCATTGCAAATTATCGATCATACGAACTGGCAAGTGAATCGCAGAAAGCCAAAAACTTCTGGGATTGATTGCAACGTCCTGTAAGCGACATACAACTAATTTTTTATAGCATCCATATGTATATGCTCGTTATTCTGACAATGCAGATCTTGTATTGTATGACCTGGTGTACATAGATGATAGGAGACTTGCTTACATTTCTTCCCTCTCAGTTTTTACGGGCTTGGGACCGTCACGTGTCATCAAATATACCACATGGCCTGATTAAAAAATGTGAAACCTGTACTGGTTCAAATGGCATTGCCATGCTATGTTAGATTAGTAATAAAATGTTAATAATTTGTTAGTAAACATGCGGTATCAGTATTAATAACTAGTTAATATACAACACGAATGTTAATGTCTACACTTGCTGTGATAGTACAAAGGGCTAGATGATGTTCACAGGTCAGGTTGATGTATCTCTATCATTGTTGAATCATTCAAGTCACTTTATTTTTAAATTTCGAAAACGTGTTTACCATCTATTCAACGCATGAAGTTCTTTCCACGGCTGACTAATTAGTAAAACATTCACTATATCTACCAAATGGAGTTATACATGGGAAGCGGCTGGCCGAGTGGCTAGAACGCCGGACTCTCATTCGGGAGACCCGGGTTCGATCCCTCGGTAAGGTGTGGGATTTTTTTCTCTCGGGTCAAAAAGAAAATCTTAACAGTTCGCGGCGACTGCACTAGCCAGGCGGCCTTAATTCCTCAAGCTCAAATACCCCTCTGCCATACACCGCAAGGTACTATATTGGCAGCAAATGGCAGTTTGACAGGAGTTATATATACCGGAGTTTTTCAATTGTTTGCATCTTGATAACGAAAACGTTATTGTTTAGATTCTAAAGTCTGTATGTGACGATTACTGTCATTTAATTGTAGCGGTAAGGATTGCGAATACCAATGCTTATATATAATTACAACATTACTTCGACTACTACGTGTGCTAGTCAATTATCAAAGTAATAGAATAACAGAACATGAAAGCGTCGAGCAAGGAAACGAGCTACTTCATCCCATACACTAATTATCCAGTGCATCAATTTCACATACCTTGTATGCCTGCACTTACTGTGGGATATCATTTACCTTTGCTAAACTGTTCGTATTTTCAACAATCTCTTGAGGACATTTGTACCCGCCTGTTGCCTGATTTGTTCTCCCTTGAGTGTGCATGTATGTATGTGTGTGTTTCTGTTTGTGTGTAGAATGTGTTGTTAGTCTAGATGTTAATACAACTAGATAGTGTCACTGAAATGTAGAGGAAATGCTGTGAAGTATTCAATACAATTCTTATAATTATATTCCAAGAATTATCGAATAAATGTTAATGTCATGTCTATAAAGCTGTTCTGTGTTGTTTATATAAGACGAACATGTGGAGATGTAGTCAATATTGCCTGGCTGTAGACTGTTCTAGAATTGCCAACACGCACTGTACATCACATCATCATCATTTGTTTTCTCGGCATCCGTTGCAGATCATATATTTCAGAAACATTCGTTCTCCGTCAAAATATTTAATGCAACTATGGTGACATCTGCCTAAGAAAAGCGCGATTTTTGTGTGAAACAAGTGTAACAATATGCAAATCCTTTAGTGATCTGTTGTGGCTGCTTCTTTCTGATACTTTTGTTGTGTACAACTCAATTAGGTGACCAGACACACATTTAAACGATTATTAGACCAGGTGCTGTTAATGCCTATGAAGGGGGCCGTGGCTAGGTGGTCTTACGGTGTGAAGGTCACGAGTTCGTTCCACGGACAGCGTCGTTCAGATCACGAGTGAATCTATTTCCATGAGACCGCTGGGAATCATCTCTGGAGCTATCGAGTTCGTGCTTTGTGCGATTCTCTCGGCAATAGGCGGCCTTTCTGCGGAGAGAGACTGGTCCATATAAGTTCTAATCTGTGGTGCTATGAAGCCATCCTCCTAGACGTTAATGACTTTTTAGCGTCTGCGCGACTTTTTTGGTAGTATAATGTTAGTAAACTAATAAAGAAGGCTTATTGTTAGTCTATGTTAATATTAGCACATTAAAACAAAGAACACATTTTAGTCATGATGGAAATAATAATAATATTATATTATTTATTTAAATCAGAGTTAAAAACATAATTGTGTAACAGTCAAAAATACATAAATGCTATCGGTCACAGTAAGATTAATAAAAAAAAACTATGTTATAATGTAATTAATGAACATGTACTATTTAAACATTTATCTTGTTTCCTAAACATATATCTTTCACATTCACATTTAGGTTGACACAATATTCTATAAGCATTTGAAAAGATACATTTATAAAATGTGTGGATTTAATTAAACCTCTGTGTCTTCAAACTATGACCTATATGTTCACTTGTCTGCATAATTAACAAACGAACAGCATATTCGACAACATACAGATAAAATGCATTGTTAGACAACAATCAAATTAGGGTTAGTAATAACTAAACTGCCCAGAACCGAATGTAGATAGATAATAAGGGTTAATTTATTTAGTAAATAAAAATTAGAAAGGAAATGCCAATAAAATGCATACTTACAGTCTGTCAATGAGGTCTTTGTGGATATCACAATCGTGCATGTTCTCCAGTATTGATGCCGCTGAACGTCTTTTGTGCGGGTCACGATGTAACGAATTAGCCAACAACCAACCTTCAGGTTCAGGAGCAATGATTAGCATTTGGGTGTCTTTAAGACATTTGTAGACTTTGAAGTTGGCTCTGTCATAAACATCATGCTCCAGAGAACCACGCCCAGGGAGTAGATGTCTAGCTTGTAAGGATCCACGGATGTGCAGCACGATATTTCTGGAGCACGGAAACACTCGGTGCCACTAATGTATTTCGTAGGTACCATAGCATGGCCTGGGGGAATGACAAGTGATAATCCAAAATCTCCAAGAACTGCGTCGCTATGGGCGTTGATAAAGATATTATCAGGCTTGATATCGCTGTGTACTATTCTCTGTTTATTGAGATAACGCACAACACACGTCATCTGGATGAAGTACTTGACACACACCTCTGAGGTCATGGTTCCAAGCTTGGAGGTCAAGGTTCTATTAGGGCAGTAGTGAGTGCAGATGGCCAAATATTCAGGACACACGGCGGATATAGTATGTTTGATGACGTGTGGGTGAGACAGTCCTTGTAAAACGCCGATCTCTCTATAAAACAACCTCTTGTTTTTCTTCCCTCCAACTGCAGTAAGCAATGACAGTATCTTGACGGCTCTCTTATGTATAGGAGAAGTAAGTGAGGAGGCTAGAACAACCTCTCCACTCATTCCGCTGCCAAGAACTGGACCACGAGAGAGCTTATAAGTGGTAAAGAAATCTCCAGGTAGACCCACTGCCCAAGGTTTAACTGCAGGCATTTCCATTTCTGAACACAAGAACACTAAACTCCAAGTGTGAAAAGTATCCAAATGAGAAAACGCACAACTGAGAATATACGCACGATCTTGCATCGAGAACTCTGGAAAACGTTATGGTGAAATTGGACACCCGGTTTTCGCTTATATATATAGTAGTAGACAACCAGTAGCGTGGTTTTGTCGGCGTCCTCGAAAAGACTTAAACGGTTAATAATTTTCAATTGATAATAACTGAATACTAGATCTATCAATGGCTATTGCCGCGTGTGTTTATAGTGATTGTGGCCGCTCTAGTCGGATTAGACGTTTATATCTGAGCCGCCGCTTTGAATAAAGCCACCGCCAAAGAACTTGAAAGATACCTGACCAGGCGGCTGCTTTTGTCCCTACACTTGGCAATGTGTGGTGGCTTAACTTTGAAATCCTCACAGGGTAGGTCACATCAAAAATGACCTATTTTTGATGTATTGACCTGAGCCGACTTTGAAGTTGAGTTTGGGGGCAGACAGAATTTGGAGTTTATTAAAAGAGCGGCGGTTGACAACAAAGAAATCAAACATTGCGCGGCACTTGTTTATGATGATTATATTGATAACCTCAAACATTATTTAAGCAGGCTAAGAAAGCTTACACCAATACACTGTTGACCATGACTTGTAGCTTTAAATTTTACTTTCTATTTGATTGTATTAATCACAGAGTCACACAATTGACATGACATAATTACACCATTATCACAGACATTATTATAAAATAACGGCATAATCGTAATCGGCATCATCTACATTTATCACCATCAGCACAAAATCTTGTCATTTGTTTTCATGTGTAGTTATATTATGTGAAAAATATCCTAAATAACCATGTCAATGTCTTGGAGCGCATTTTGTATGTGGTGTTAACCCCATAGTTTTAAAGAAATATCGACACTTGAAAATCTAGGATTAATATCACCCTGGGTGCTTTTACTTCCCAGGACATTTCTAGGTAACCCTTTCATCTTGGGCCGACCTGGGAGTTCATGTTAATTTGTAAGCAAATTCTCTCCGATGGAGAATCGAATACATGATCAACGGGTCATCAGGCAAGCGTGTTAGCCACTGCGCTATTGTGGCACGCTGTTACCGATATGCTTATAGTCTAATTAATATAAGGAACTATAAGCAAGATAATCGACTTCATTGCACCGGGTTATATCTCCTACAGCTGGAGTTTATTCATGAGTGTGAGGTGAGCCTTAGAGTATAACCAAACGATCACGTAGTTATGACGTTTGTAACAGAAGTAGAGTATTAGTATTAGGTGGGAAAAGGCTACGGCACGATTGAGCATCGAGAGAGAATGGGAAGAGAGATGCTCAAGTCGTGACGTAGTTTGTTGTCAAGTTTCAGTTTACATACAGAGCAAGAACTGAGTGGACGCCATATCATGTCCAGATGTCATCTATAAGAAATAAACAACCTTTGTAATAAACTCATTCGACTCTGTTATACAGTCAGAAATGGAGCCTTAGAACCAGGATGAGAATCTGGAGTGTCGTCGCGGAATCACAACATGCTATCTAAGGTGAACATAGAACTAAACTAAAACTTTTGAGGAGATCGCGTGTTGTTTACGTCAAGTATCCAAAGACAGAATTTCGGCATGAGTCTATATTTATGTTAAAAGGAAAAGCGAAGTTAAAAATGGCCAATAACGCGTATGTGAGAATTACAGCAGCCAAAAGCCCGGCCAGGGGTGGTTGTCTGTAAGTCTTTTTCAAGACTTGCTATCAAAATTTAATTGGCGTCAGGAGAAGAAGGAAAACCAACTTGCCGTAACGGGTTGCAGCGCCCGCGATTGTCATCAAACCGGCGGACATCAACTGTAAACACCATCCTGGCGGCTCCTCTTGTCCATTCATCTAGCGGACGTGTCAGGAATGTTGCTGAAGGTCAAGTCAGTTAATCGTTATCTCGAGCGAACAGGAGTTTTGCTGAAGGTCAAGCCAGTTTAATCGTTGTCTCGAGCGAGCGGGAGTTTTGCTGAAGGTCAAGCCAGTTAATCGTTGTCTCGAGCGAGCGGGAGTTTTGCTGAAGGTCAAGCCAGTTAATCGTTGTCTTGAGCGAGCAGGAGTTTTGCTGAAGGTCAAGCCAGTTAATCGTTGTCTTGAGCGAGCAGGAGTTTTGCTGAAGGTCAATCCAGTCTGATCGTTGTTTCAGGTGAGCAAGAATTTTTCAATAGCACAATCAAGTTCAGCCTCGCCTCAAAGCAAAGTTGCAGAAATTAATAATAAACTTTAAGACTTATTCAAAATTTTTCCAGAATACTGATAAATTCGGACAACTCGTGTCATCAAGTCAAAATATTATGGACAACGTTAATAGGTTTTGTTTTGAGCTCGCTAACAACTGAGTCGTGATAGAAAAAGGAACGTTGTTTAAAGACAATCAAGACAGCAGCTAAATATCTCGTTCCTTCATTGATTGGCCCATGTTTTTTTGAAGTACTCAGACTATCTCGAGGCTCCGCTGCAAATGAGAGCCGCTCGCTAATCCTTTTGGGCTCTGTTACGTGTGAGTCGTTCTCAAGACGTCGATTTGATGTACTCCATCTCAGAAGGGACCCAACCAAGGGTTGAAGTACTGTACTGAGGCATCCCAAGAAGAGAAACTAACTTAGAAGAAGGAACTACCTGAACTGCGCGGTTGGTTTCAACTAATACAGCCTTTGAGTTTAACCTGACAGCGAACCTAGAAGAATACGTCTTGCTTGGATCAGGAAACGAGAGTAGGGTAATCTGTAAACTTATTAGCTGGTCGAACTGTTCTTGGTGTATATGTGAATTGTAATTCTTAAATTAGCAAGTTACAAATGTGAAATTGTTTGCTTGGTCTGTATAATAATATTTCAGCATGGCGGAACAAGACTCCTTGGCACAAGTTTTGACGGGGGTAGGAACAGCGGTAGGTAGACTTCATACGGTAATAAAACAACAGGGAATGGCAACTGAAATTGTTAAGTTTAGTGGACAGGCCAGAGAGTTTAAGAAATGGATAACTTCCATAGAAAAATATGCGTATTTGGTCTCGGCAACAGATGAAGAGACAATGAGACTTGCGTATCAGGCGGCAACAGAACCGGTTTCGGATCATATAAGAAGAAAGTTAGAGGCTAGAGTAGATGAGACATGGGAACAATTTAAAGAGGACCTAGCACGTAAGTACGCGGAAATAACGGATCCACAACATGCGTTTTCGGTGTTGAGACAGGCTAAACAAAACAACGGAGAGACGGTACAATTGTTCAGCGATAGGTTGATTAACCTGGCTGAAGAGGCATTCTTAGGACAGAATGTACGAGGAGAAGAGGTGGAGAGGATGTTAGTCGGAATTTTTGTAGATGGCATAAAATCCGATGGTTTGAAATTTAAGCTGATGAGGGAAAACCCTGAGAGGTTATCACAAGCGGTAGATATCGCGGTACAAGAAGAAAATTTGAGACGTAGATTTAGATTGAGAACAGGACGAGAAATAGGAACTAGTCGAGAAGATAGAGTTGAGGAGCCTATGGAAATAGGACAAACAAGGTTCGGATGGAATAGGAGAGGAGGTATACAGACGTTGCAAGGTAGTAATAGAAATGCTTATGATGAAAGAAGACAAATGAGGTATCCTACAAGTGAGACAGTAGGTAAAACAAACAACACAAATATAGTCTGTTGGTTTTGTGGTCAACGCGGACATGTGTCTCGTTTTTGTGGAAATAGGCGTGTCCAGTCGAATATACAAAGTAGAAGTGCAATAGCAGGTTGAATAGGAATGTGGAAGATAGACACAGAAGTTTTACAGGTACAAGAACGCAGGAAAACCGGCGCCCTACCTATTAAATAGGACCTGTGGTAGGAGGGTAAGTAACAAGGTCCCAAGATTTAAAGAATATTTTAATAACAGATATAACAAGACGAGTAGAGGGTGCTCTCAATTAGATGAAATCAAACAGTTTACAGTGAAGACAACAGATCATAGTTCGTGTATAATAGAAATAGGAAAATATAGAGTTCGTACATTAATTGATTCAGGAGCTCAGGTTAGTGTAATTAAAGAAAGTTTTTTTATATAAAATAATGAGAAATTGTAGAATATTTAAGAGTCATAATAATCTTCACTCTGTTACAGGACAGAATTTACAAGTAATTGGACAAACAATGATCAATTTTAAATTAGGAGGGATCAACGTAAGACATCTTTTTCATGTAGTGAAAGATTTAAATAGAAACATGCTGATAGGAAGAGATTTTTTAATAAAAAATGGAGTAAGACTTTTCTTTGATTTACATAAATTAAAATTCAAGGACGTCTATGTAGATATGGAAGAAGACATGCATATATCAGCACTAGTTAGAGTTAAAATGTCCACGACGTTAAAACCACAGTCGGTGAATTTGATACAAGCAAAGCTGAAGAGAAACCCATATTATGTGGCAGGAAACACAGTCAGAATCACTGAGTTGCAAGAGGAAGTAATTGATGAGCCTGGTTTGGAAGTTCCGGATGGAATAATAGCGTTGGATAAACACTTAACCTTTCCAGTGATGATTATCAACAACACAGGTAGAGAAATCAAATTATACAGAGGATGTGTAATAGCCAAACTAGAACATAACATTAGTGACATATTGGCAACGGATAGAATAGAAATGTCGGGAACAAGTTATTCAGAAACTTCTAGTGAAAGAGTTAATAACAGACGCGGACGCGGAAGAAGAGGGAACGTACAAATGGATGAATTGATCCATCCATCCAGAAGAAATACAGCTCAAATACATTCACTAGACAAAGTGACAAGGGAACAAGAATTGTTGGCACAGTTAAAAGCTCCGCCAGAAAATAAGGAAGTATTAGAACAATTTATAAAAGAAAATCAGGATGTATTTGCAATTAATGATTTGGAATTGGGTAAGACAAAAACAGTTACAATGGAAATAGATACGGGAGACCATCCACCAATTAGTTTAAAGCCATATAGAACTCCATTAAGAAACAGAGAAATTGTGGAAAAGGCAATAGAAGATATGTTGAAAGCAGGGATAATAACAAGGTCGAAATCAGAATGGTCATCTCCGGTCGTCATCGTGGCCAAACCTGATGGTTCGAGTCGCTTCTGCTGCGACTACAGGGCGTTGAACAAAATCACTAAGAATGTAGCGTACCCACTGCCAGTAATTGATGATATTTTGGGGCTGCTTAATGGTTCTACATTCTTCACGACGTTAGACGCAAGATCAGGATTCTGGTGTATCCCTATGTCCCCAGATGCTCAAAAGAAAAGTGCATTCTGTACACACGCAGGTTCTTACGAATTTTTACGAATGCCTTTTGGGGTCAAAACTGCGCCGTCTCACTACATGCTCTTAATAAATGAAGTATTAGAAGGTATGCAAAAGTTTGCATTAGCATATATAGACGATATTCTGATTTTTACAGCAGGAGATGTGGATGATCATTTAAAACATATTAGATTAGTATTCGATAGATTAAGAGTACATGACGTTAAATTGAAGCTTAGTAAGTGCCAGTTTTTAAAGACAGAAACAAAATATTTGGGTTATATTATAAATAGAGACGGAATTAAACCAGACCAGGACAAGATAAAAGTTATTAAAGAGTTACCTCCTCCAACTAACGTAAAAGAAGTGCGTGCGTTTATAGGAACTTGTGCGTATTATAGGCGGTTTGTCCCAGCGTTTTCAAAGATAGCAGAACCTATTACAAATTTAACGGGCAAATACGCTAGATTTAAGTGGGATGATGAGTGTCAAAAAGCGTTCGAGTTTTTAAAAAACAGTTTAACACTGGTACCACTATTGACGCATCCAGACTTGAACAAACAGTTAATACTATATACAGATGCTTCGGACAATGCAATAGGAGCATGTTTGGTTCAACCATATGAAGGAAAAGAATCTGGAATACCAGGGGTTAAAAATGAAAGGCCAATTTACTTCTTATCTCATAAACTTAGCAAGTCGCAACGGAAATGGACGACTATTGAAAAAGAAGCTTATGCTATTCATTATGCTCTTCAGAAACTAAATTACTACTTACATAACGCAAATTTTGTTATTAGAACTGACCATATGCCTTTAAAGTCTTTTTTAGAAGCTCCAGTGCAGAACAGGAAAATACAGACGTGGGCATTGAATCTACAGGGATACAACACGAAAATTGAGTACATTCCAGGTAGGATTAACACATGCGCTGATCTATTGTCTAGGATCCCGTACCCACAGTCATCAGGAGACACAGAAGATGAAGCTGAACCAGAGATAGACGACCGAAATTGGCATGTAAATATATTAGATTCTGCCATAATAAATAGAGAAGAGTTTGAGAGTTTACCATCGGATCAAGAGTCTGAACATAGAGCAGAAGACCCACATTTAGCACAATTTAATATGAAAGAAGAACAAGAATTGGATCCAAAAGTCTTACAAATAAAACAAAAATTAAGAGAAACGGAGGAGAACAAATATAAGAAGAATTATTTGGTTTTACAAGAGGATGGACAGTTATACTATATGTGTGAAAGGAACGAACAGCTAAGGAAATATATTCCAAAACATTTGGAAAATGAAGTTTTAAAAGCATATCACAATGAGAATGGACATCTCGGTCGGGATAAATTGGTGAAAGCACTTACGAGCAAATATTATTGGCCAAACTTGTTTAAATCTGCTTGCAAATATGTAGATACGTGTGAAAAATGCAGGTTAAGGAATATGAAAACGATTAAGTGTCCCTTACAAGATACAGATATTCCTCAGTTCCCAATGCAAAAGATTAGTTTAGATATATCGGGTCCTCACCCTAGAACATTGTCAGGAAACGTGTATTTAATTCATATAGTAGACGTCTACAGTCTTTGGCCGGAAGTTTATGCAATCCCAGATAAGAGCGCAGATACTGTCATTAATATTTTTTTACAAGAGTTCGTACCAAGATTTAGTTGCCCACAAACTATACTTACGGATAATGGTAGAGAGTTTGTAAATAAAAAATTCGAAAAGTTATTAAAAGATTTGAATATAAAACATATAAAGACCTCATATTATAGACCTTCTTCAAATGCTAAGAACGAGCGTCAACATAGGACGTTATACGACGTTATAGCAAAGATTGTTGATGAACATGAAAAAGATTGGGATCTATTCTTAGGACCTGCCCTTAGCGCTATTCGCACAAATCAAAATGAGAGCACGGGGTTTTCACCATTCTATTTAATACACGGGAGAGAACCAATACTACCTATAGATAATCTATTAAAACCAAGACGGAAATATGTGGGGGAAGACTTTCAAGAGACCATAATACAAGAAATGCATAAAGCACACGTAAGATTAAAGAATAATATAATTAAAGCTAGGGAAAGACAGAAAAAGTACAAAAATGTAAATACAAAATTACAGGAGTTTAAAGTAGGTGATAGAGTTTATTACAAGAAGCATAGAAGAAACTCTAAGTTTGATGCTCGTTGGATCCCAGGTTATTACGTTTTGGAAAAACTAGGTAATGTATCGTATAGTATCAAGAACCAAGTCACAGGACATGTGGCAAGGGCACACGTTGAACACTTAAGAAGAGATGAGGATGAGATGGAAAATAATAATTATAATAATAATTGTTATTCAGACACTAGATATTTAGATGAACAAGTCGTCAGAGGAGCTACAGTAACCCCAAGTTTTAGAAAAGATCCAGCACGAAATCAGTTACTAGCAACTCCAGGTTACGAAGATACTCAGGAACAGACGATACCGAAAACAATAGAAGAAGAAAATGTGAATGAAAGTCATTATGATAGTATGGAAGAGGAAATAGGTGCTCCATTTAAGAATACTAGACAAGCAACGAAAAGAAGAATGGATAAACAAAGAGATAGAGAAGTGAAAAGACAGAGGAGAATTAGAGATTATTCAACAAGCGGTGAAGATATGCCTCTACTAGAAAGGTCCTTAAGAAATAATGATAGACAAATTAGATGGGATATTGAACAGAAGAGATTAGCGGCTGCTAACGAGAGACATACAGACGAAGAAGAAGAAATGGATGAAAAGTCAGAATCAATTAGTAGTATGGAAGAAACTAATAAGTTGTACGAAGAAGAGGATATTGATGTAGAGTTAGCACTTATTCAAAGAAACTTGGAGTTATTGAAGAAGTGGAAACGTAGGAGATAGATAGATAGAGAATACTGCAGATAGCAAGTTATAAGTTTTAGGATTTGGAAATGAAAGTAATGCTTGAAAAAGGCTTCTATGGATACTTTTTATAAATGGTATTGAGGAGTTGTTAAGCAGTGAGATAACTAATATAGAGGTAGTTTCGAGAGAGAGATATATATATATATATTTTTTTTCTCTCTGTGATAGAATTGCTGGTTGATTTTAAGTTCTTACTTCTTGACTTTTCGTAGATTGGACAAATTAGGTATTGGTACAGTAGGTGGATGTACTCTATAGCAAATAGACAAGTTTTTTTATTGGTGCTAGAAATGCCGTGTTTGACGGTAATGATTAAGAAGTTATAGTGATGTTTGGTCCAAGGGAAATAATTGGCAGGCCGAGCCACAAGTTAATTGATAAGTAGATGATGGCTGGTACATTGAGTTGACATTGGAATAGTCGCCACATTAGTAATAGATAAAATGAGTTGACCTGTAGTTTACAGTGCTTACTTAAGATGATATTCCGGATGTTATGATGTGTTTGGAGTTAAGCTAGAAAAAGATAGAAAGTTATGAGGGGAGAGAATTAATGATGGTACGGTCAGTGTTGATTATTGATTTTTTTTTGTGTAGAGAGAACAGATATTGTTCTAAGTTAGGATATTGGTCTGTAAATAACAGTGAGTTGTTGTGTTTTCACGATTATAAAAATCGAATGAATTGTAGGAATAAATATGTGTTACATTGATTCGTATAGAAGGCCAATGTGGATGGGCCACTGTACGTACTTAATTTGAAGGGAGTTATTTTTTTGAAAACCTTCTCTTTAGCGAGAAGACATTTGTGTTATTGAATCTGAGTTTCAATGCCTCATATATAATATGTTTTTTTTTTGCTTGATTTGGTCTTGTAAAATGATTGTTGTTATTTGATTAATTGATTTAGAATAGGATTATTGTGTTCCTAGTATTTTGAGTACAAACTATTGGTCCGTAAAAGAGACCAATAGTGATAGGTAGTAATAGAATATTTTATTCTGATTTGATAAAATGCATGTTATGTCATTTTAAAATGTGTTTTTCTTTGGATAATTTAGGGGGAATGACGTCTTGTTTTGATTTTATTTCGCTTAAATGACTGGTTTTGTATATTAAGTTACATTGTTAATGAATAGGTTATAAATTTAGTTAAGTAAGTTTAATTTTCAAATACATGGGGCTTTGTTTAAGGCCTTTCGTTCAGAAAAGAGTTAATAAAACTACTGAGGGATAATATAGAGAAATATTCTCTTTGTGAATATTAAGTTGCTTGAAGAGGTTCTTATAGATATGAACTGTTAGTAAAATAGGAGTAGCGTTATATGAAGATATAAGGTTGGGGGAAGACTGTGAATGGCAGCATATAAGCGGGGATATATATAAAGCGGGACAAAGAAGCAGATCATGGGATGTATGGGGGCAAGATATAGGAGCTGTGAAAAACCAGCGTTAATTATATTAAAAATGTTCATAGAATATGAACATGGGCTCGTGAGATAACGAAATATAGACAAGATTGTGGATGGCAATATAAATGTTGAATATATAAGTGTTGTGAAAACTTATGTCAAATTTATTTATAGAGAACAAAGATCTATTTCATAAGATGTATTTTAAAAAAATTGTTTTACAAAAAAATTTTTTATTGGCAAGGGAGGTAAATGTGAGTGTGTTAACTATTCATTTCTGTATGTAAATGTGGTCATGTTGACTATTCATTCTTTATACTTCTCACTCGGTGCGCACCGCTTCTTTACTTTTTCTAACTACATTGTTTCTGTTCATCCTGTGTTGTGGAAGAGTGAGGAATTTTATAATGTCAAAGGTACGATAACGATTTTACGAGCTGTTCTTATGATATGTATATTTTCTACAGGAACAATAAGGAGCCAAGAACGAGCCAGAAATATATAACTGTATAGTGGATGACTATATAGCAGGGGAAAGAGTTAAAGAATAGAATATTTCCTTAAGTTGGAGTTGGTTTGGGGAAGATTAGAGGAACTGTGAGAAGTAAGGAAAAAGAGGGAATAGAGTAAGGGGATTAGGAGTAAAGATTTTTTCCTTTACAAGAAAAATTCTTTAATAAACATAGGGAGGTGTAACAGAAGTAGAGTATTAGTATTAGGTGGGAAAAGGCTACGGCACGATTGAGCATCGAGAGAGAATGGGAAGAGAGATGCTCAAGTCGTGACGTAGTTTGTTGTCAAGTTTCAGTTTTACATACAGAGCAAGAACTGAGTGGACGCCATATCATGTCCAGATGTCATCTATAAGAAATAAACAACCTTTGTAATAAACTCATTCGACTCTGTTATACGTTTTGTATGTCATGGAATTAATTCTCTCGTCCACCAGAAAATAATATACTTCAGTTCTTCTAATAAATAACGGTAGAGTAAATAAAGCTCTGTTTATGTTTGAAATATTGTTTGTCTGTCTGTCTGCCTGCCTGCCTGTTATTGTTTATCTCTCTGATGTCTGTCCCTGTTATGTAATTTAGGACCATGTTCAGATAAGTTTTCTGGATAAAGTCCAGGCATGAGCTGTGTATAAAATGCCGTTAGTCAATAATCTGGTCACTGTCGACGTTTATGCATTACTCATAGATATGTGTGACTTAGGGGCAATTAACGCTTTTCACGAGTCCACGACATATCAGGTGGAGGGTTAGAAATCAGCTGCAGATGAATTGCATGCAGACAGTCTGGCGTTGATTTTGATGGTATGGGCGTCGGTCGGTCGGTTAGAAAGCATTGCAAATTATCGATCATACAAACTGGCAAGTGAATCGCAGAAAGCCAAAAACTTCTGGGATTGATTGCAACGTCCTGTAAGCGACATGCAACTAATTTTTTATAGCATCGTTGTGTATATGCTCGTTATTCTGACAATGCAGATCTTGTATTGTATGACCTGGTGTACATAGATGATAGGAGACTTGCTTACATTTCTTCCCTCTCAGTTTTCACGGGCTTGGGACCGTCACGTGTCATCAAATATACCACATGGCCTGATTAAAAAATGTGAAACCTGTACTGGTTCAAATGGCATTGCCATGCTATGTTAGATTAGTAATAAAATGTTAATAATTTGTTAGTAAACATGCGGTATCAGTATTAATAACTAGTTAATATACAACACGAATGTTAATGTCTACACTTGCTGTGATAGTACAAAGGGCTAGATGATGTTCACAGGTCAGGTTGATGTATCTCTATCATTGTTGAATCATTCAAGTCACTTTATTTTTAAATTTCGAAAACGTGTTTACCATCTATTCACCGCATGAAGTTCTTTCCATGGCTGACTAATTAGTAAAACATTCACCATATCTACCAAATGGAGTTATACATGAGAAGCGGCTGGCCGAGTGGCTAGAACGCCGGACTCTCATTCGGGAGACCCGGGTTCGATCCCTCGGTAAGGTGTGGGATTTTTTTCTCTCGGGGGCAAAAAGGAAATCTTAACAGTTCGCGGCGACTGCACTAGCCAGGCGGCCTTAATTCGTCAAGCTCAAATACCCCTCTGCCATACACCGCAAGGTACTATATTGGCAGCAAATGGCAGTTTGACAGGAGTTATATATACCGGAGTTTTTCAATTGTTTGCATCTTGATAACGCAAACGTTATTGTTTATATTCTAAAGTCTGTATGTGACGATTACTGTCATTTAATTGTAGCGGTAAGGATTGCGAATACCAATGCTTATATATAATTACAACATTACTTCGACTACTACGTGTGCTAGTCAATTATCAAAGTAATAGAATAACAGAACATGAAAGCGTCGAGCAAGGAAACGAGCTACTTCATCCCATACACTAATTATCCAGTGCATCAATTTCACATACCTTGTATGCCTGCACTTACTGTGGGATATCATTTACCTTTGCTAAACTGTTCGTATTTTCAACAATCTCTTGAGGACATTTGTACCCGCCTGTTGCCTGATTTGTTCTCCCTTGAGTGTGCATGTATGTCTGTGTGTGTTTCTGTTTGTGTGCAGAATGTGTTGTTAGTCTAGATGTTAATACAACTAGATAGTGTCACTAAAATGTAGAGGAAATGCTGTGAAGTATTCAATACAATTCTTATAATTATATTCCAAGAATTATTGAATAAATGTTAATGTCATGTCTATAAAGCTGTTCTGTGTTGTTTATATAAGGCGAACATGTGGAGATGTAGTCAATATTGTCTGGCTATAGACTGTTCTAGAATTGCCAACACGCACTGTACATCACATCATCATCATTTGTTTTCTCGGCATCCGTTGCAGATCATATATTTCAGAAACATTCGTTCTCCGTCAAAATATTTAATGCAACTATGGTG
Organism: Cepaea nemoralis; assembly: GCA_014155875.1. NCBI lineage: Eukaryota > Metazoa > Mollusca > Gastropoda > Stylommatophora > Helicidae > Cepaea > Cepaea nemoralis. The sequence goes on from JACEFZ010009506.1 coordinate 218,313, forward strand.
ACATTTGCCTAAGAAAGGCGCGATTTTTGTGTGAAACAAGTGTAACAATATGCAAATCCTTTAGTGATCTGTTGTGGCTGCTTCTTTCTGATACTTTTGTTGTGTACAACTCAATTAGGTGACCAGACACACATTTAAACGATTATTAGACCAGGTGCTGTTAATGCCTATGAAGGGGGCCGTGGCTAGGTGGTCTTACGGTGTGAAGGTCACGAGTTCGTTCCAAGGACAGCGTCGTTCAGATCACGAGTGAATCTATTTCCATGAGACCGCTGGGAATCATCTCTGGAGCTATCGAGTTCGTGCTTTGTGCGATTCTCTCGGCAATAGGCTGCCTTTCTGCGGAGAGAGACTGGTCCATATAAGTTCTAATCTGTGGTGCTATGAAGCCATCCTCCTAGACGTTAATGCTTTTTTAGCGTCTGCGCGACTTTTTTTGGTAGTATAATGTTAGTAAACTAATAAAGAAGGCTTATTGTTAGTCTATGTTAATATTAGCACATTAAAACAAAGAACACATTTTAGTCATGATGGAAATAATAATAATATTATATTATTTATTTAAATCAGAGTTAAAAACATAATTGTGTAACAGTCAAAAATACATAAATGCTATCGATCACAGTAAGATTAATAAAAACTATGTTATAATGTAATTAATGAACATGTACTATTTAAACATTTATCTTGTTTCCTAAACATATATCTTTCACATTCACATTTAGGTTGACACAATATTCTATAAGCATTTGAAAAGATACATTTATAAAATGTGTGGATTTAATTAAACCTCTGTGTCTTCAAACTATGACCTATATGTTCACTTGTCTGCATAATTAACAAACGAACAGCATATTCGACAAAATACAGATAAAATGCATTGTTAGACAACAATCAAATTAGGGTTAGTAATAACTAAACTGCCCAGAACCGAATGTAGATAGATAATAAGGGTTAATTTATTTAGTAAATAAAAATTAGAAAGGAAATGCCAATAAAATGCATACTTACAGTCTGTCAATGAGGTCTTTGTGGATATCACAATCGTGCATGTTCTCCAGTATTGATGCCGCTGAACGTCTTTTGTGCGGGTCACGATGTAACGAATTAGCCAACAACCAACCTTCAGGTTCAGGAGCAATGATTAACATTTGGGTGTTTTTAAGACATTTGTAGACTTTGTCTGAAGTTGGCTCTGTCCTAAACATCATGCACCAGAGAACCACGCCCAGGGAGTAGATGTCTAGCTTGTAAGGATCCACGGATGTGCAGCACGATATTTCTGGAGCACGGAAACACTCGGTGCCACTAATGTATTTCGTAGGTACCATAGCATGGCCTGGGGGAATGACAAGTGATAATCCAAAATCTCCAAGAACTGCGTCGCTATGGGCGTTGATAAAGATATTATCAGGCTTGATATCGCTGTGTACTATTCTCTGTTTATTGAGATAACGCACAACACACGTCATCTGGATGAAGTACTTGACACACACCTCTGAGGTCATGGTTCCAAGCTTGGAGGTCAAGGTTCCATTAGGGCAGTAGTGAGTGCAGATGGCCAAATATTCAGGACACACGGCGGATATAGTATGTTTGATGACGTGTGGGTGAGACAGTCCTTGTAAAACGCCGATCTCTCTATAAAACAACCTCTTGTTTTTCTTCCCTCCATCTGCAGTAAGCAATGACAGTATCTTGACGGCTCTCTTGTGTATAGGAGAAGTAAGTGAGGAGGCTAGAACAACCTCTCCACTCATTCCGCTGCCAAGAACTGGACCACGAGAGAGCTTATAAATGGTAAAGAAATCTCCAGGTAGACCCACTGCCCAAGGTTTAACTGCAGACATTTCCATTTCTGAACACAAGAACACTAAACTCCAAGTGTGAAAAGTATCCAAATGAGAAAACGCACAACTGAAAATATCCGCACGATCTTGCATCGAGAATTCTGGAAAACGTTATGGTGAAATTGGACACCAGGTTCTCGCTTATATATAGTAGTAGACAACCAGTAGCGTGGTTTTGTCGGCGTCCTCGAAAAGACTTAAACGGTTAATAATTTTCAATTGATAATAACTGAATACTAGATCTATCAATGGCTATTGCCGCGTGTGTTTATAGTGATTGTGGCCGCTCTAGTCGGATTAGACGTTTATATCTGAGCCGCCGCTTTGAATAAAGCCACCGCCAAAGAACTTGAAAGATACCTGACCAGGCGGCTGCTTTTGTCCCTACACTTGGCAATGTATGGTGGCTTAACTTTGAAATCCTCACAGGGTAGGTCACATCAAAAATGACCTATTTTTGATGTATTGACCTGAGCCGACTTTGAAGTCGAGATTGGGGGCAGACGGTATTTGGAGTTTATTAAAAGAGCGGCGGTTGACAACAAAGAAATCAAACATTGCGCGGCAATTGTTTATGATGATTATATTGATAACCTCAAACATTATTTAAGCAGGCTAAGAAAGCTTACACCAATACACTGTTGACCATGACTTGTAGCTTTAAATTTTACTTTCTATTTTATTGTATTAATCACAGAGTCACACAATTGACATGACATAATTACATCATTATCACAGACATTATTATAAAATAACGGCATAATCGTAATCGGCATTATCTACATTTATCACCATCAGCACAAAATCTTGTCATTTGTTTTCATGTGTAGTTATATTATGTGAAAAATAGCCTAAATAACCATGTCAATGTCTTGGAGCGCATTTTGTATGTGGTGTTAACCCCATAGTTTTAAAGAAATATCGACACTTGAAAACCTAGAATTAATATCACCCTGGGTGCTTTTACTTCCCAGGACATTTCTAGGTAACCCTTTCATCTTGGGCCGACCTGGGAGTTCATGTTAATTTGTAAGCAAATTCTCTCCGATGGAGAATCGAATACATGATCAACGGGTCATCAGGCAAGCGTGCTAGCCACTGCGCTATTGTGGCACGCTGTTACCGATATGCTTATAGTCTAATTAATATAAGGAACTATAAGCAAGATAATCGACTTCATTGCACCGGGTTATATCTCCTACAGCTGGAGTTTATTCATGAGTGTGAGGTGAGCCTTAGAGTATAACCAAACGATCACGTAGTTATGGACGTTTTGTATGTCATGGAATTAATTCTCTCGTCCACCAGAAAATAATATACTTCAGTTCTTCTAATAAATAACGGTAGAGTAAATGAAGCTCTGTTTATGTTTGAAATATTGTTTGTCTGTCTGTCTGCCTGCCTGCCTGTTATTGTTTATCTCTCTGATGTCTGTCCCTGTTATGTAATTTAGGACCATGTTCAGATAAGTTTTCTGGATAAAGTCCAAGCATGAGCTGTGTATAAAATGCCGGTAGTCAATAATCTGGTCACTGTCGACGTTTATGCATTACTCATAGATATGTGTGACTTAGGGGCAATTAACGCTTTTCACGAGTCCAAGACATATCAGGTGGAGGGTTAGAAATCAGCTGCAGACGAATTGCATGCAGACAGTCTGGCGTTGATTTTGATGGTATGGGCGTCGGTCGGTCGGTTATAAAGCATTCCAAATTATCGATCATACAAACTGGCAAGTGAATCGCAGAAAGCCAAAAACTTCTGGGATTGATTGCAACGTCCTGTAAGCGACATGCAACTAATTTTTTATAGCATCGATGTGTATATGCTCGTTATTCTGACAATGCAGATCTTGTATTGTATGACCTGGTGTACATAGATGATAGGAGACTTGCTTACATTTCTTCCCTCTCAGTTTTCACGGGCTTGGGACCGTCACGTGTCATCAAATATACCACATGGCCTGATTAAAAAATGTGAAACCTGTACTGGTTCAAATGGCATTGCCATGCTATGTTAGATTAGTAATAAAATGTTAATAATTTGTTAGTAAACATGCGGTATCAGTATTAATAACTAGTTAATATACAACACGAATGTTAATGTCTACACTTGCTGTGATAGTACAAAGGGCTAGATGATGTTCACAGGTCAGGTTGATGTATCTCTGTCATTGTTGAATCATTCAAGTCACTTTATTTTTACATTTCAAAAACCTGTTTACCATCTATTCAACGCATGAAGTTCTTTCCATGGCTGACTAATTAGTAAAACATTCACTATATCTACCAAATGGAGTTATACATGGAGAAGCGGCTGGCCGAGTGGCTAGAACGCCGGACTCTCATTCGGGAGACCCGGGTTCGATCCCTCGGTAAGGTGTGGGACTTTTTTCTCTCGGGGGGCAAAAAGAACATCTTAACAGTTCGCGGCGACTGCACTAGCCAGGCGGCCTTAATTCCTCAAGCTCAAATACCCCTCTGCCATACACCGCAAGGTACTATATTGGCAGCAAATGGCAGTTTGACAGGAGTTATATATACCGGAGGTTTTCAATTGTTTGCATCTTGATAACGCAAACGTTATTGTTTAGATTCTAAAGTCTGTATGTGACGATTACTGTCATTTAATTGTAGCCGTAAGGATTGCGAATACCAATGCTTATATATAATTACAACATTACTTCGACTACTACGTGTGCTAGTCAATTATCAAAGTAATAGAATAACAGAACATGAAAGCGTCGAGCAAGGAAACGAGCTACTTCATCCCATACACTAATTCTCCAGTGCATCAATTTCACATACCTTGTATGCCTGCACTTACTGTGGGATGTCATGAATACCCAAAATTAAGTATTGCAAAGTGGGATGTCCTGACAGATGACAGCGCAGCACACATACAATACATTGTCAGGGATTGTTTTCTCAGGGCACCATTTTTGTGACCTTGGCTTGATAATAAACAAAGACATTGATGGCAGCTACACACATCAGGCAGAGCAGATAAACAAGGACATTGATGGCAGCTACACGCCCCAGGCAGAGCAGACAACCAGAGACTTTACTCTAAGGTACCCGAGTATTGAGGTCAAGGTCAACACAACAACATGCTCATCTGTTCAGTCATGGACATAATGTACCTTCTATTCAGTTTATTATATTCAGTCTATTATTATCATTGTATATTTATTATTGATATCTGGTGTTGAATATTGTGAATTATAGATTAAACAAGACATACATATATTAGAAAGTGTATTAATGGTTTATAAATGTTGATTATCATTATTAGTTATATTTATTGATAATAGTTATTGATGGATTTTTTTATCGTTGTCAACATCATCATCTTTCAGCTGATTGTTGATTTCTTGGCAAGATTACGCTCAGTAGTTTGCCATTGCTTTCTGAGCGACCAGCTCACATACCCCGTAAGTTACTGACGCGGTTAGAACAGCTACCAATTCTCGCCGTCGTCACGTCACTTACGAGAGTATATGAGATTAGGCAGAAAGTCGTGTAACCTCTAGACCAGGGAAAATGGATACAAGTGGGGGTTCACGAGCTGAATAAGTATCTCTTTTAGGGAAGGCAAAGTTTGGAGGGAAGTCATTAAAATTCCGGGAAAACCCCTAGATTTCCTGAGCTAATATGGGGCACTTTGGCTTCCAAGGACCCATCCCCTCCAGACGAAATCAGTCCCATCCTCTTAGCTTAACTTCATTACGGGGTAGGCCAAGGTGGGTACTGCATTCTACTCCCAACATACCACAGAAGGGAGGAAATAAAATACAGTTAAATAACAAAAACAGGTATGTTGTGCTTTTTCTTAGTCCTAAAATTTAATTTATTCAAAATAACATATGCACATATTATTAATATATATACATTTTCAATGCCACTGCTGGTCCTATGCAGAGACATTTAAAAAAAAAAAAAAAAAATTACGCCCCATACATATGTGTATGATTACATCCGCACTCGGGGAGAGAAATAAAGAACAACACAAACGGTGCTGTTGTTGAAAAAATAAACCCTTAAAGCATGACACACATCTCAGGAAACATGAAACTAGCTAGGCATTGGTAAGTCTTAGTGATCATTCATACAAATATGTACAATCGTGTGAATTGCTTCTGGAGAGTGTCCTGGGCTTGCACTGTGTGCCTACTACAGCAGTGTTGAGTTGGATAAAACAGTGATTAACTTCACAATGAGATGAGGTGCTCTATAACAAAACAAATGGAATACCCAAAATTAAGTATTGCAAAGTGGGATGTCCTGACAGATGACAGCGCAGCACACATACAATACATTGTCAGGGATTGTTTTCTCAGGGCACCATTTTTGTGACCTTGGCTTGATAATAAACAAAGACATTGATGGCAGCTACACACCCCAGGCAGAGCAGATAAACAAGGACATTGATGGCAGCTACACGCTCCAGGCAGAGCAGACAACCAGAGACTTTACTCTAAGGTACCCGGGTATTGAGGTCAAGGTCAACACAACATGCTCATCTGTTCAGTCATGGACATAATGTACCATCTATTCAGTTTATTATATTCAGTCTATTATTATCATTGTATATTTATTATTGATATCGGGTGTTGAATATTGTGAATTATAGATTAAACAAGACATACATATATTAGAAAGTGTATTAATGGTTTATAAATGTTGATTATCATTATTAGTTATATTTATTGATAATAGTTATTGATGGATTTTTTTTATCGTTGTCAACATCATCATCTTTCAGCTGATTGTTGATTTCTTGGCAAGATTACGCTCAGTAGTTTGCCATTGCTTTCTGAGCGACCGGCTCACATACCCCGTAAGTTACTGACGCGGTTAGAACCGCTACCGATTCTCACCATCGTCACGTCACTTACGAGAGTATATGAGATTAGGCAGAAAGTCGTGTAACCTCTAGACCAGGGAAAATGGATACAAGTGGGGGTTCACGAGCTGAATAAGTATCTCTTTTAGGGAAGGCAAAGTTTGGAGGGAAGTCATTAAACTTCCGGGAAAACCCCTAGATTTCCTGAGCTAATATGGGGCACTTTGGCTTCCAAGGACCCATCCCCTCCAGACGAAATCAGTCCCATCCTCTTAGCTTAACTTCATTACGGGGTAGGCCAAGGTGGGTACTGCATTCTACTCCCAACATACCACAGAAGGGAGGAAATAAAATACAGTTAAATAACAAAAAACAGGTATGTTGTGCTTTTTCTTAGTCCAAAATTTTAATTTATTCAAAATAACATATGCACATATTATTAATATATATACATTTTCAATGCCACTGCTGGTCCTATGCAGAGACATTTAAATAAAAAAAAAATTTACGCCCCATACATATGTGTATGATTACATCCACACTCGGGGAGAGAAATAAAGAACAACACAAACGGTGCTGCTGTTGACAAAATAAACCCTTAAGGCATGACACACATCTCAGGAATCATGAAACTAGCTAGGCATTGGTAAGTCTTGGTGATCATTCACACAAATATGTACAATCGTGTGAATTGCTTCTGGAGAGTGTCCTGGGCTTGCACTGTGTGCCTACTACAGCCGTGTTGAGTTGAATAAAACAGTGATTAACTTCACAATGAGATGAGGTGATCTACAACAAATGGAATACCCAAAATTAAGTATTGGCAGAGCAGATAAACAAGGACATTGATGGCAGCTACACACCTCAGGCAGAGCAAATAAACAAGGACATTGATGGCAGCTACACACCCCAGGCAGAGCAGACAACCAGAGACTTTAAGGTACCCGGGTATTGAGGTCAAGGTCAACACAACATGTATATTCAGTCTATTATTATCATTGTAAATTTATTATTGATATCTGGTGTTGAATATTGTGAATTATAGATTAAACAAGACATACATATATTAGAAAGTGTATTAATGGTTTATAAATGTTGATTATCATTATTAGTTATATTTATTGATAATAGTTATTGATGGATTTTTTTATCGTTGTCAACATCATCATCTTTCAGCTGATTGTTGATTTCTTGGCAAGATTACGCTCAGTAGTTTGCCATTGCTTTCTGAGCGACCGGCTCACATACCCCGTAAGTTACTGACGCGGTTAGAACCACTACCGATTCTCACCGTCGTCACGTCACTTACGAGAGTATATGAGATTAGTCAGAAAGTCGTGTAACCTCTAGACCAGGGAAAATGGATACAAGTGGGGGTTCACGAGCTGAATAAGTATCTCTTTTAGGGAAGGCAAAGTTTGGAGGGAAGTCATTAAAATTCCGGGAAAACCCCTAGATTTCCTGAGCTAATATGGGGCACTTTGGCTTCCAAGGACCCATCCCCTCCAGACGAAATCAGTCCCATCCTCTTAGCTTAACTTCATTACGGGGCAGGCCAAGGTGGGTACTGCATTCTACTCCCAACATACCACAGAAGGGAGGAAATAAAAATACAGTTAAATAACAAAAAACAGGTATGTTGTGCTTTTTCTTAGTCCAAAATTTTAATTTATTCAAAGTAACATATGCACATATTATTAATATATATACATTTCTCCCTCTACCGTGTGTCCACCTTGTCGAGGTAGAGGGGCTTGTGTGTTCCAATGACCCCAAGAGCTATGCCGACGGTAGCACAGCTACTGGTAGGGTCACCCATGTCGGACAGGTCAAGGGAGAGGGACCAGACCAAGTGACACACAAACCTGCTGCCTTGTAGGTCGACTGGGGACAGTCAAAGGCTAGGGAAAGCATCCCGAACAAATGCTTGTCGAAATCGGATGTACTGAGCCACAGGCTTGACAAAGAAGTGCAACGTAACTTTATCATTTCATGATGCCACAGATGAAAATTAATCGTTATGGTGCTAATCCCGTGAAGTCCCATCAGGTGGTGATAGTGCCGGGCCCCCTGCCTCGAGGGGGTCCACCCATGACTACTGGTGGTCACCTTCCCCTGTGCTGTGGAGTCAAGGCACAGGGGAGTAGATTAAGAGCTATTGACCAAACACCCCGGACACTCAACATACTACAATGGAATGCAGAAGGAGTTTATAACAAGAAAGCCTCCCTAACACAGCATCTTCATAAAGATAGAATAGATGTGGCTTGCATTCAAGAGACATACCTCAACGCCAATCGCACATTTTCAGTCGAGGGATATCAGGCCACACGTTTCGACCGCGAAGGACACAAAGGAGGAGTTGTAATACTTACACGAAATACAATACTGTGATCTCTGACAACCAAACGGAAATTATAGGTGTTGATATAATGATAAAGGATGTGAAAATAAGAATTTACAATCTGTATAGCCCGGCAGATAAGGATCTTACACTCTCAAACATGGAAATAACTGAGACAAATTGCATTGTTGTTGGAGACTTTAATAGCCGTTCAGAAAGATGGGGATACCCAGATACTGACAAAAGAGGAGATGAAGTGGAGGACTGGGAAATAGACTCAAATCTCCATCTACTCAACAAAGCGGATGACACACCGAGCTTCTACTCCAGAAGATGGCTTACCACTTCTACTCCAGACTTAACTTTCTGCACAGGAGACATCCTCCACAAAATCGATCGCCATGTGCTGGACCAATTAGCAGGTAGTTACCACAGACCAATCAAGCTTGTAATGAATATGGAGTATGTTCCACAGGAGCAAAAGCCCTTGCCCCGCTGGAATTACAAACGAGCAGATTGGGACAGATTTGCCATACTAACAGACACATATTGTGAAAACATAAATACACGATATGGCAACATAAAGCAAATGGTGGAAAGTCTAAACAGAGCGATAATACAGGCAGCCACTGAGTCCATTCCAAGAGGAGCGAGGAAAAATTACAAACCATACTGGACTGAAGAACTACACAGTTTGGAGGACAAAGTTGAAGATGCCAGGAAGACAGCAGAGAGAGAACAAACAATTGAAGCGAATACCTCTCTCAAAGCCATCTCAGCAAAATATAAAAGAACAGTAAATCAAACAACAAGAGATCGTTGGAGGGAAAAAAACAGAAAACCTGAATTTTGACAGGGATGGAAACAAACTATGGAAACTAGTGAAAGCCATGAACAATGAAGGACCTAGAAACAAACAAATAACAATTAAACAAGGAAATGCCTTGCTTACAGGAAAAAAGGCTGCAAATGCACTAATGGAACACTATGCCAGTGCAAACCACATTGATATTACAGCCGAACAGAAGAAAGCAATCAAAGATAAACAGATACATCATAGATATACAGAGACAGCAGCAGAATATATGATGGCAAATCTAACAATGGAAGAAATGGAACAGGCAATGAATACACTAAAAAAGAAGACATCACCAGGAAAGGATGGAATCACAAATGAAATGCTAATAGGACTAGGCACTAAGGCAAAAAAGAAACTACTAGCAGTCCTAAATTACAGCTGGAAGAGAGGAATAGTCCCACAGGCATGGAAGGAAGCTTTACTAATACCAGTCCCAAAGAAAGGAAAAGACCTGGAGGAACCAAATGGCTATCGACTTATCAGTCTTCTTGGCTGTGTAGGAAAATTAATGGAACGCATTATCAATGGCAGGCTAACATGGCATCTGGAAGAAAACCAACTCTTAACACCTCACCAAGCAGGATTCAGAAAGTACAGATCCACTGAAGATCAAATAATCTATATAGCTCAGGAAATAGAGGATGCCTTCCAAGAGAAAAAGCACACACTAGCGGTCTGGATAGATTTAGAAAAAGCATTTGATAAAGTATGGAAGGAAGGACTGAAAGTAAAACTGCAAAAAATGCATGTTTGTGGGAAAATGTACAAATGGATCAGCCACTAAATTGAGAACAGAACTGCCAGGACAAAAGTACAAGGACAAACCAGCAAAATAATGCTGTTGGAGCAAGGTGTCCCCCAAGGAGGAGTTCTTTCACCAACATTATTCCTAGCATATATAAACGACATCACGGAAAATTTTCCAGCCAGAGTACACACATCATCCTATGCAGATGACCTAGCCATATGGACATCTGAAGAATATATTAGTACAGCTAACAGCAGAATACAGCAAGCCCTATTAGCGCTAGAGGACTGGTCAAAATCATGGCTAGTGAAGATAAGTGAGGAGAAAACAACATGCACAGTGTTCTCCCTCTCAACTAAAACTCAGCAACCTAAGCTGGTATTGAATGGAAAAATATTACGCCATGAAAAATATCCAAACTATCTAGGAGTCACCTTTGATCGTCGCCTGACATGGAAGACACAGGTTGAGAAAAATCGAACAAGAGCAAGGCAAAGAATGGCAATAATGAAAAAGCTTGCTGGTACAACGTGGGGAGCAGATGAGAAAGTTCTCAAGAAGTTATATACTGGACGGGTGAGGCCAGTACTGGAATATGGCATTGCAGCTTGGGCAACAGCAGCTAAGTCAAACTTTAACAAAATAAGTAGAGTCCAAAATCAAGGAATGCGAATCATAACTGGAAGCCTGAAGACAACGCCTATTAATGAATTAGAACAGATAACTTGTTTACAACCAATGCAGGATAGAAGAGATAGCAGAGCCCAGCAACAAGCAGAAAAATTTAGAAGATTGACAGACCACCCTATGTACAACAGATTTAATGGTTTTGGAAAGGGAAGACTGAAGCGTAGCAACTTTGTAGAAACTGCAAAACGAAGGATTAGGGCAGATCCTATACTTAACATATCAACAGTCAAGCCCATACACAATGCACACAAGTTCCCAGCTTGGAGACAGCAGCAACTGCCTGAGATGATAGAAAACATTCCTGGTATTGAGAAAAAGAATACTCAGCATGAAACCGAAAGAAGAGAAATAACCCTAAACTACATAAAAGAACATTACCCAAGCAGCAATTGGACCCATGCATATACAGATGGATCAGCCAAAAATTCAATAGAGAATGGAGGAGGAGGAATTCTCCTAAATTTAAAAAATGGAGTGAAAAAAACACATTCAATGGCAACTGGAAAATTTTCAAGTAACTTCAAAGCGGAGGTAGAGGCTCTGAAAACTGCAGCAGAAATGCTCCTGATGGAGGAAAATAAAGAGAAGCAAATAGCTATCTTCACAGATGCAAAGTCAGCTGTCTCAATACTGAAGAGCAATAACAGAACAGAACTAACTGACCTAAGAGCAGCACTCCATGGTCTATGCCAGAAGTCCAAAAAAGTTGTAATACAGTGGATCCCATCACATTGCAGTATACCTGGAAACGAAGAGGCTGACAGACTGGCAAAAGAGGGCGGACAACTACCACAGACTGACATAGACATAACCTATAATGAAGCAAAGAGGTTGATAAAAAGCATTTATAGAACCAAATGGGAATCAGAGCATCCAGGCCATCAGAAGGATGATGCATATTACAAACTCGACCGAAGAGAACAAGTAGCAATCTTCAGACTCCGCACAGGACATAACAGGCTGAAATACCACTTGTTCAATAAACTAAAGATAGGAGATACCGATGAATGTAATTGTAGAACTGGAAAAATGACAGTAAAACATTTGCTGCAGGATTGCCCAACGTATGCAGAACAGAGAAAGATATTTTGGCCCACACCTGCTTCATTTGAGGACAAGCTTTATGGAGATATCAAAAAGCTAAAGTTGACCACAGCTTACTTTAACTACATACAGGTTGACATTTAAAGGTGCATGAAGACCCAGAGGCATGAACTGGAATATTGCTTGGATAGCAAATCCATTACGTGGAAAGTCTGAATCAAAAGCCCATTGTGTGGGCTTCATAAAAGGTGGAAAAGTGTCCTAGCGGCATGAAATGGAATATTGCTTGGATAGCAAATCCATTACGTGGAAAGTCCGAATCAAAAGCCCACTGTGTGGGCTTCATAAAAGGTGGAAAAGTGTCCTAGTGGCACAAAATGGAATATTGCTTGGATAGCAAATCCATTACATGGAAAGTCCGAATCGAAAGCTCACTGTGTGGATGTCATCTGCAGACTGCATACTTCTGGTTTCCGGACGAACAGCCTATTGTGAACGGAAGGCCCAATATACGGAAGTGAGGCTAAGCAGCCATGTGCAGGACGTGACGATTCCTTGGGTGAGCCCAGTACCAGAGCACTATGTATAGGCTCTGCAAGTATGGAAGCCTCCTTGGATGGCGGGGAATGTCCATGGTCTGCCCCTGCCTTCCCTTGAGGGCTGACCAGGATCTTTGGCTGTTCTATATGGACCAGCTGGGATGGGGGATAACACAACAGTGAGAGTCAAACGTCCTAAGAAACCCCCGGGAAGGTTAACCCGGTCAACAAATGCCCGCAGAAGTCTGATGTGTCGGCCCAACGGCGCAAGAACGCAGCTCTGCTGTAAACAGGCACAACGCAATCACATCCGGAAAAAAAAACTCCGGATGAACGAAGAAGAATATACATTTTCAATGCCACTGCTGGTCCTATGCAGATACATTAAAAAAAAAAAAAAATTACGCCCCATACATATGTGTATGATTACATCCACACTCGGGGAGAGAAATAAAGAACAACACAAACGGTGCTGCTGTTGAAAAAATAAACCCTTAAGGCATGACACACATCTCAGGAAACATGAAACTAGCTAGGCATTGGTAAGTCTTGGTGATCATTCACACAAATATAAACAATCGTGTGAATTGCTTCTGGAGAGTGTCCTGGGCTTGCACTGTGTGCCTACTACAGCCGTGTTGAGTTGGATACAACAGTGATTAACTTCACAATGAGATGAGGTGATCTACAACAAATGGAATACCCAAAATTAAGTATTGCAAAGTGGGATGTCCTGACAGGGCACCATTTTTCTCAGGGCACCATTTTTGTGACCTTGCTTGATAATAAACAAAGACATTGATGGCAGCTACACACCCCAGGCAGAGCAGATAAACAAGGACATTGATGGCAGCTACACACCCCAGGCAGAGCAGATAAACAAGGACATTGATGGCAGCTACACACCCCAGGCAGAGCAGATAAACAAGGACATTGATGGCAGCTACACACCTCAGGCAGAGCAGATAAACAAGGACATTGATGGCAGCTACACACCCCAGGCAGAGCAGATAAACAAGGACATTGATGGCAGCTACACACCCCAGGCAGAGCAAATAAACAAGGACATTGATGGCAGCTACACACCTCAGGCAGAGCAGATAAACAAGGACATTGATGGCAGTAACACACCCCAGGCAGAGCAGATAAACAAGGACATTGATGGCAGCTACACACCTCATCATCATCATCAAGTGCCGTGCCGGCTGGCGTAGGCGTTCATGGCTCTCCATAGATCTCGGTCTTTGGTTTTCTGGATCAACTCTGCTGCTGATATTCCTCCATGCCACCGTCTCAATCCATCCAGCATCACTTCTCTTGGTCTACCTCTGCCTCTCTTCCCCTCGGTCTTTCCAGTTGTTACGATGTTCTCCAATGCCTCTCTTCTCATCACATGACCGAGGAAAGCTGTTTGTCTCTGTCTTATTGTTGTATATAATGTTCTAGTTTCATTAGCCTGTTTCAGGCAGTCGTCGTTAGTTACTCTGGCAGTCCAAGGGATTCGCAACATTCGTCTCAGAAACCACATCTCTGTTGCTTCTAATTTCTTCTTAATTTGTTCATTTACATTCCAAGATTCACTGCCATACAGCAAAACTGGTTCTACATAGCATTTCAGCACTCTCTTTCTTACATTCAGTGATAGTGACTTATTGCATAAGATACTCTTCATTTTCTGAAATGCGGCTTTTGTCTGCCCTATTCTGCTCCTAATCTCTGTTGTACATCTTCCATCTGATGTTATAAATGCCCCTAGGTATCTAAAATTATCAACTTGGTTAAGGATTTTCCCTTCTATTTCTATGTCACATTTTGGTGTCACCATTTTCTTTGATATTACCATTGTTACTGTTTTCTTGATATTCAAGGAGAGTCCTTTCCTTGCACTCTCTGTTACTACAACGTCTAATAATTGTTGTAGGTCTGTTGAATTATCCGCCACCAATACTGTGTCATCTGCATAGCGTATATTATTTATATTATAACCTCCAACTAGTATTCCTGGCATCTCTTTGATCTCTCTCATTATTACTTCGCTATACAGGGAGAAAAGATCTGGTGACAAGACACACCCTTGTCGTACTCCTAGCTTTATCTGTTCGTAACTACCCTCTTTATTTCCCATTTTAATTGCTGCTACTTGGTTCCAGTAAATATTCTTTATTATTCTTAAATCTTTTCCATCAGTGTTGATATCTTCCAACATTTTAATCAGTTCATCATGTTTTACTTTATCAAATGCCTTAGTATAATCTATGAAGCACAAATATATGTCTCTCTGTTTCTCTATTGACCTTTCTATTAGTGTCCGTAATGTATAAATTGCATTGTTTGTGCCCTTTCCTTCCACAAATCCATACTGTTCTTCACTAATTTCCATTTTTATTTTCTTTCTGGTTCTTCTCATTATGATTCTGAGTAGAAGCTTAGTGATATGGTTTATAAGGTTAATTGTACGACTACGACATTGTAGCACTCCAGGAGACGAGACTGGGCGATCAGCTACTCCGAATTGCCGGCTTCAAATGTTTCTACAACAGACGACATCTGGGAACGGCGATTCTCGTTCGCGACAGCATGGTGGCGTCAGAGCTAGACATGTCCAGTTGGGACAGTGACGATATACAAATACAGGCGTTGAGAGTTCATTCCAGTATACCATTCGTGTTGGTTAATGTTTATGCCCGCAATGCGAGTATGGACGCCCAGAAGTGGCAGTGCTTAAGTGGCATATTAGGCCACGAGAGAAATGTTATTTTCTGTGGTGACTTCAACGCTAAAGGCAGATCATGGGGAAACACTTCCTCCAATACACAAGGGGAGGAGCTCGAGACTGCACTGGAAACCATCGACCTGGTTTGTATCAACAGTGGCTGTGTCACCAGGACAGCAAGCCGTCCAGGCGATGAGGACAGTGCTATTGATCTGGCGCTAGTTTCACCTTCACTCACTACGGTGTGTAGATGGGGTGTCCTAGGACACCATGGCAGCGACCACCACCCTTGCAGCATATTGGTGGAGAAAGGCAGAACCAGGCAGCACAAGCTAAAGGTAAAGACATTCCAGTATGACAGTACAGGGCAAGATGTGGTGAGTAAAATAAGACGTGACAAGCGCAGAACGTTTCAGGGCAGGAAAAAAGCTGGGAGCAGCCACCGTGGTGGAGTTTCGAGGTGGAGAAGGCTTGGGTGGATAAGCGTAGTGCTGTAAGGAGATGGCAAAATGCCAAGAAGAACAGAGCTGGTCATCCTAGTCCCTGCTTGCACTTAGAAAGAGAAATGCACACAAAAGTAAGCTATTTCAAAAAACTGGTCAAGGTGGTTAAAAGCGAAAAATGGGCAGATGTGTGTCAAAGAGTAAGCACAGACAAGTCACTGAAATTGTTCTGGCGACTACATAAAAGCATGAGTGGTGTAGTCAAGAATAAGAGCATTTCTGACTTCCAAGGTGCTGACCTCATCTGGCAGAGGACTGACGAGGACAAGGGCAAAGCCCTCTTTGAACGCTACCTTGAGCAGAGCAACCAGACAGACATGGGAGGCCGGAATCTGGCCAAGGAGGATCACCTCAGACAGATGCAAGGCCCAGAACACTTCGGATGAAGACACAGTGACAGTGAAAGAAATCAAGGCTGTGCTTCGACGATCAAAAAACAGTGCTCCAGGTCCTGATGGCATAAGATACGACGACATAAATCGGTGTACCGACAATGAGCTAGAGAAACTAGCAGACATGTACAACAACAGTATAGGGAGTGCTAGCATCAAGGAGGAATGGTTACACAGCTATCTGATTCCCTTGCCGAAGCCTGACAAAGACCACACAAAAATTCAGGGATATCGAATTATAACCATGCAGAATACAATAGGCAAGCTGCTGGAGAAGGTAATTGCCAGGAAAATATCAAGCCAACTAGAGAGGCAAGGTGTTTTCCCACCTACCCTGGGTGGGTACCGTCCAAAAAGAGAAACCTGGACCAATGCAGCAGTCTTTGCCCATGATGTCTATGAAGGTTTCCACTCAGGCACTGAAACCGTTGCTGCAGCGATTGATCTTGAGGACGCATACAACAGAGTACCACTGGATTTTTTAATGTTTCAGCTTCTTGAACTAAACGTAAGTCCATTCCTCCTTAGTTGGATCGCTGCAGCCCTCTTCCAACGGAAAGTAGTTTTTAGATGTGGCAGTTGGACTTCGGAACCAACAACAATATATCCTGGCCTACCACAGGGATCACCATTATCTCCGGTACTGTTCAACGCCTACACAGTGAGAATCACCAGTGAGATCACTGGACCTGGCAGGACATTGTCATATGCCGATGATGTTTTAGTGTATCGTCAGGGTAAGGATAGAGAGGAGGTTGCTGTGGAACTACAAACCGAACTCAATCGCATAAGTACTTGGTGTGATGAAGCTGGGGCAATGGTCAACCCAACAAAGGCAACAGTGACTTGGTTCTCGTTGAATAATCATATTGTCAACAATCCAACACCAACTGTAATGCTGTGTTCAGAGACGGTGGAAAGAACGCAGGCAATGAATTACCTGGGGATACGGTTTGATCGAAGCCTTGCTTATAATGTGCACATAGACCAGGTGATAACAAAGGCCAAGCGGGGTTTGGCAGCGATGCGGGTGATGGCGGCAGCAAACTGTGAGCAGCGCCATCTATGTCTTCTGTACGAGGGGCTGGTCATGTCTGTTTTGGAGTATGTGATGGCGACCCTGACTCTCAGCCATAAGCAGATAGAAAGGATGGAAAGGATACAGAATGAAGCTATGCGCATTATTCTTGGATGTACAAGAGATACAGCATGCAGGGCGATGCGCTACCTTCTTGATTTTCCAACCATTGAAGAGAGAATACAAGTTTGCAGGGCACGCGCCTACCTCAGAATTAACGCAAACACACAGCATCCACTGCATAGTGAAATTAGGAAGGTGAAGGGCAGCAGGTTAAAAAGAGGACGGTCGTGGATGGGTCAAGCCGAAGACATTCTTCAACAGGTGTGTTCACTGGAGGACTTAGAACCTGGCGAGGAGTGGGTGCAAGTGCCAACATACTTCTGCACATCCTTTTCAGTTTGCATCCAACTAGATAGAAAATGCAGACAAGGAAATCCGGCTGCTGTGGAGGCTGAAGTACAAGCGTTGATTTTCGAGAATTCGCTAGACAGGTGACGCGGTCATCTACACAGATGGGTCGGTCGTCCGACATGTGAGAAGCTCATGGGCCTTTACAGCTCGGGCCGGAGGGAGAATTGTGAAGGAGGACTCTGGTGCTTTCACTGAAACCACAAGTAGGCTGACCATGGAAGTCATGGCAGTAAGTAAAGCAATAACATGGCTCGAGACACAGACATTCACTAGGGCTTGTTTCCTTAGCGACTCAATGAACATGATCAAGAGGATAGAGGAGGGGTCGATCCGAAGAGAATGGTTGCTGCCTCTGGAGCGGTCTCGGCTGGCAAAGATTAGTTTCATCTTCGTGCCAGGGCATGCGGGAGTACAAGGAAATGAGCGGGCTGACAAGCTCGCAGGTGAGGCTACTGTGGAGGGCGGACGCGCCATGGACCAGGCTGACATTCTGAATGCTCTACGAGAAGTGAGACTTTTGCAAGAACCAAGTGATGACTGTGAATCTACAACAATGGCCAGACTGCGAGAGCAGCAAATTAAAAGAGGGGTGGCCAAACAAGAACACTACGCAGGAAGCCAAAGAAGATTGATAAACCAACACAGAACTGGCGTCGTTAGCCGCTACACGCTGCGGGATTTGCTGAGGAGGGGATCCGAGCACTTATGGACTGAATGGTCCGATGTGCAACGAGGATGATCTGTCGACTAACTAACTAACTAACTAACTTCACAATCAATTCCTCCTGGTCTTTTTGGAATAGCTATAAATACAGATTTCAGCATATCACTGGGTAAATATCCACTGCTGTAAATATCATTCAACATTTTGGTTAATATATCTACTCCAAATTCTCCCAATACTTCTAATTCTTCTATTGTGATTTCATCTGGCACAGCTGTTTTTCCTTTCTTCATACGTTTCATAGCGTCAGCGACTTCTTCTTTCAGAATAGGTGGACCTTCTAAGTTACTATCTTCTGTTAATTCTTCCCTTTCTCCTTCATATAATTCTCTTATATACTCATTCCACCTCTTCATTATAGTATCTTCCTCTAATATTATCTTTCCTGTTTTTGATTTCAAACACCCTGTATTTATTCTTATTTTTCTTCCTGTAAGCTCACTGATTTGTCTGTGCATATTTTTTGTATCTTTAATGGAATTTAATTCAATTTTTTTGCATTGCTCGTTTAACCAACTTTCTTTAGCCTTCCCACATTTATCTTTTATTTCTTTATTAATCTTAGCGTATTCTTGTTTGTCATTTTTACTGTTTTCTTTTGTCCATCAGTTTTAAGATATCTTCATTCATCCATTTTTTCTTAGCTATTTTGCCTTTCTCCGGTAATACTTCTTTGCTAGTTTGATGAATGGAGTCCCTTAACATTTCCCATTGTTCATCTATACTCTGTATTTTAGGTATTGCATTGTACCTATTTTTCACAGTCACTCTGTATTGTTCTTGCATTTCTTTATCTATTTTCAGAACCTCTTTATTTAGTCTCATATTCTTAACCATTTTTTTCCCTCTCTTTAATCTTACTTTTATTTGTCTACATAGTGGTACATGATCACTATTACAGTCAGCACCAGGCATTGTCTTTACATTAATTAAAGCATTTCTAAATACTTCCGGTTTCAAGATGGCGACGGACGGTCGTGTTGTTTTGTGTTCGTTAACTTTTTCGCGTAGGGGATGGATTTATTCATCTCTTGCGTGTAATTGGTGTGCCAGGATGTAAAACCAGGAGTTTCTACTCAAGATCTGCGCGGGTGCTACGGAGTTCGTGCATCGAGCGAAGCCATCCTTGAGTGAATTTTTAGCAGCGTGTGTGGTTCTCAGCAGTGTGTGTTTACGTTTTTTCAACATGGCGGAACAACGTGTGTTCTCCGAGCGGCCAGAAGTCAACATAACGAAGCGGCGTGGTAGCCGCGCAGGGAGAAAGAAACAAGGTAAGCGCGGGGGTTTGAGACGTTTTAGACTCAAGTGTCACCGTCTAGGACTCAGGAACATCCGTATTCTATATTGGAACTGTGCCAGTGTAAAACAACAGGGCTCTATTTTAGAAACCCTAGTTTACAGGAACGACATTGTAGCACTCCAGGAGACGAGACTGGGCGATCAGCTACTCCGAATTGCCGGCTTCAAATGTTTCTACAACAGACGACATCTGGGAACGGCGATTCTCGTTCGCGACAGCATGGTGGCGTCAGAGCTAGACATGTCCAGTTGGGACAGTGACGATATACAAATACAGGCGTTGAGAGTTCATTCCAGTACACCATTCGTGTTGGTTAATGTTTATGCCCGCAATGCGAGTGTGGACGCCCAGAAGTGGCAGTGCTTAAGTGGCATATTAGGCCACGAGAGAAATGTTATTTTCTGTGGTGACTTCAACGCTAAAGGCAGATCATGGGGAAACACTTCCTCCAATACACAAGGGGAGGAGCTCGAGACTGCACTGGAAACCATCGACCTGGTTTGTATCAACAGTGGCTGTGTCACCAGGACAGCAAGCCGTCCAGGCGATGAGGACAGTGCTATTGATCTGGCGCTAGTTTCACCTTCACTCACTACAGTGTGTAGATGGGGTGTCCTAGGACACCATGGCAGCGACCACCACCCTTGCAGCATATTGGTGGAGAAAGGCAGAACCAGGCAGCACAAGCTAAAGGTAAAGACGTTCCAGTATGACAGTACAGGGCAAGATGTGGTGAGTAAAATAAGACGTGACAAGCGCAGAACGTTTCAGGGCAGGAAAAAAAGCTGGGAGCAGCCACCGTGGTGGAGTTTCGAGGTGGAGAAGGCTTGGGTGGATAAGCGTAGTGCTGTAAGGAGATGGCAAAATGCCAAGAAGAACAGAGCTGGTCATCCTAGTCCCTGCTTGCACTTAGAAAGAGAGATGCACACAAAAGTAAGCTATTTAAAAAAACTGGTCAAGGTGGTTAAAAGCGAAAAATGGGCAGAGGTGTGTCAAAGAGTAAGCACAGACAAGTCACTGAAATTGTTCTGGCGACTACATAAAAGCATGAGTGGTGTAGTCAAGAATAAGAGCATTTCTGACTTCCAAGGTGCTGACCTCATCTGGCAGAGGACTGACGAGGACAAGGGCAAAGCCCTCTTTGAACGCTACCTTGAGCAGAGCAACCAGACAGACATGGGAGGCCGGAATCTGGCCAAGGAGATCACCTCAGACAGATGCAAGGCCCAGAACACTTCGGATGAAGACACAGTGACAGTGAAAGAAATCAAGGCTGTGCTTCGACGATCAAAAAACAGTGCTCCAGGTCCTGATGGCATAAGATACGACGACATAAATAGGTGTACCGACAATGAGCTAGAGAAACTAGCAGACATGTACAACAACAGTATAGGGAGTGCTAGCATCAAGGAGGAATGGTTACACAGCTATCTGATTCCCTTGCAGAAGCCTGACAAAGACCACACAAAAATTCAGGGATATCGAATTATAACCATGCAGAATACAATAGGCAAGCTGCTGGAGAAGGTAATTGCCAGGAAAATATCAAGCCAACTAGAGATGCAAGGTGTTTTCCCACCTACCCAGGGTGGGTACCGTCCAAAAAGAGAAACCTGGACCAATGCAGCAGTCTTTGCCCATGATGTCTATGAAGGTTTCCACTCAGGCACTGAAACCGTTGCTGCAGCGATTGATCTTGAGGACGCATACAACAGAGTACCACTGGATTTTTTAATGTTTCAGCTTCTTGAACTAAATGTAAGTCCATTCCTCCTTAGTTGGGTCGCTGCAGCCCTCTACCAACGGAAAGTAGTTTTTAGATGTGGCAGTTGGACTTCGGAACCAACAACAATATATCCTGGCCTACCACAGGGATCACCATTATCTCCGGTACTGTTCAACGCCTACACAGTGAGAATCACCAGTGAGCAGATCACTGGACCTGGCAGGACATTGTCATATGCCGATGATGTGTTAGTGTATCGTCAGGGTAAGGATAGAGAGGAGGTTGCTGTGGAACTACAAACCGAACTCAATCGCATAAGTACTTGGTGTGATGAAGCTGGGGCAATGGTCAACCCAACAAAGGCAACAGTGACTTGGTTCTCGTTGAATAATCATATTGTCAACAATCCAACACCAACTGTAATGCTGTGTTCAGAGACGGTGGAAAGAACGCAGGCAATGAATTACCTGGGGATACGGTTTGATCGAAGCCTTGCTTATAATGTGCACATAGACCAGGTGATAACAAAGGCCAAGCGGGGTTTGGCAGCGATGCGGGTGATGGCGGCAGCAAACTGTGAGCAGCGCCATCTATGTCTTCTGTACGAGGGGCTGGTCATGTCTGTTTTGGAGTATGCAATGATAATCCTGACTGTCAGCCATAAGCAGATAGAAAGGATGGAAAGGATACAGAATGAAGCTATGCGCATTATTCTTGGATGTACAAGAGATACAGCATGCAGGGCGATGCGCTACCTTCTTGATTTTCCAACCATTGAAGAGAGAATACAAGTTTGCAGGGCACGCGCCTACCTCAGAATTAACGCAAACACACAACATCCACTGCATAGTGAAATTAGGAAGGTGAAGGGCAGCAGGTTAAAAAGAGGACGGTCGTGGATGGGTCAAGCCGAAGACATTCTTCAACAGGTGTGTTCACTTGAGGACTTAGAACCTGGCGAGGAGTGGGTGCAAGTGCCAACAGACTTCTGCACATCCTTTTCAGTTTGCATCCAACTAGATAGAAAATGCAGACAAGAAAATCCGGCTGCTGTTGAGGCTGAAGTACAAGCGTTGATTTTCGAGAATTCGCTAGACGGTGACGCGGTCATCTACACAGATGGGTCGGTCGTCCGACATGTGAGAAGCTCATGGGCCTTTACAGCTCGGGCCGGAGGGAGAATTGTGAAGGAGGACTCTGGTGCTTTCACTGAAACCACAAGTAGCCTGACCATGGAAGTCATGGCAGTAAGTAAAGCAATAACATGGCTCGAGACACAGACATTCACTAGGGCTTGTTTCCTTAGCGACTCAATGAACATGATAAAGAGGATAGAGGAGGGGTCGATCCGAAGAGAATGGTTGCTGCCTCTGAAGCGGTCTCGGCTGGCAAAGATTAGTTTCATCTTCGTGCCAGGGCATGCGGGAGTACAAGGGAATGAGCGGGCTGACAAGCTCGCAGGTGACGCTACTGTGGAGGGCGGACGCGCCATGGATCAGGCTGACATTCTGAATGCTCTACGAGAAGTGAGACTTTTGCGAGAACCAAGTGATGACTGTGAATCTACAACAATGGCCAGACTGCGAGAGCAGCAAATTAAAAGAGGGGTGGCCAAACAAGAACACTACGCAGGAAGCCAAAGAAGATTGATAAACCAACACAGAACTGGCGTCGTTAGCCGCTACACGCTGCGGGATTTGCTGAGGAGGGGATCCGAGCACTTATGGACTGAATGGTTCGATGTGCAACGAGGATGATCTGTCGACTAACTAACTAACTAACTAACTAAATCTTTTATTAATTAGTATGTAGTCTATTTGGTTGCGTATTTTCTTATCAGGGCTTATCCATGTGTACAGTCGTCTTTTATGGTGTTTAAACTGTGTGTTTCCAATTATCATATCTTTGATATTTGCCCATTCTATTAGCTTTTCCCCTCTTTCATTTCTTGTACCTAAACCATAATTCCCCACTACATCCTCCATTTTCCCCTTTCCTACTTTTGCATTAAAATCACCAAGTATTATCTTTATTTCTTGTGATCCAATTTGAGTCATCGCCATTTCTATTTCGTCGTAAAAGTGTTGTATTTCTTCATCACTACTGCTTGCTGTTGGTGCATATACTTGTATAATATTTATGGCTATTGGTTTGCCTTTGATTTTTACCATAATAACTCTATCTGAAATACACCAGTATCCATTAATTGACTTGGCTGTTTTTTCGTCTAATATTATTCCTACACCTTTTTCATGTGAATCCCCTCCAGAATAAATTATTGTGTGATTGTCAGCTATAATTTTGCCCGATCCCTTCCATCTCATCTCACTAACGCCTAGTATATTCATTTTCATGCTAACCATCTCTCTTAGAACATTGTCCAACTTTCCTAGCTCATTTAATGTCAACATTCCATGTTCCTACTCTAAATTTATTTATTTTAGTTAAGATTTTGCCATCAGTAGCTGGATGACGGTCTGGTGTCACCTGTGGCTCATGACTGTCCCTACCGGACGAGGATGCCCTAAGACAGCCATTAACGTCCTTCACTAACTTTGATATATGTTTTGCCATGACGTCTTGGGAAGATAATGTGGTGGTTTCCCCTTGCCTTCCACATTCACATGGTGGTCTTTTTACCTCTGCCTTTGACAGCCATTTCCGACTGCAAGGACAAGTGAGTGCCCTGCTCAGCTCAGCGGCAGAGTTGTCCACTTATTCCGGTGGATACTCGGTCCCCAGAGCTGTGTTAGCCACACCGTAGTGTGTTTCCATCCTCTACCACGGGGAGGTGCAGTTGGGATGTTCCCTTCATAAAGTTATGGTCTATGACCAAAACTCTCCAGTAGTTTTAGAGGACTCTGCCTGAGGTGTGTAGCTGCCATCAATGTCCACACCTCAGGCAGAGCAAATAAACAAGGACATTGATGGCAGCTACACACCCCAGGCAGAGCAGACAAACAAGGATATTGATGGCAGCTACACACCCCAGGCAGAGCAAATACACAAGGACATTGATGGCAGCTACACACCCCAGGCAGAGCAGACAAACAAGGATATTGATGGCAGCTACACACCCCAGGCAGAGCAAATACACAAGGACATTGATGGCAGCTACACACCTCAGGCAGAGCAAATAAACAAGGACATTGATGGCAGCTACACACCCCAGGCAGAGCAGATAAACAAGGACATTGATGGCAGCTACACACCTCAGGCAGAGCAGATAAACAAGGACATTGATGGCAGCTACACACCTCAGGCAGAGCAAATAAACAAGGACATTGATGGCAGCTACACACCCCAGGCAGAGCAGACAACCAGAGACTTTAAGGTACCCGGGTATTGAGGTCAAGGTCAACACAACATGCTCATCTGTTCAGTCATGGACATAATGTACCATCTATTCAGTTTATTATATTCAGTCTATTATTATCATTGTAAATTTATTATTGATATCTGGTGTTGAATATTGTGAATTATAGATTAAACAAGACATACGTATATTAGAAAGTGTATTAATGGTTTATAAATGTTGATTATCATTATTAGTTATATTTATTGATAATAGTTATTGATGGATTTTTTTATCGTTGTCAACATCATCATCTTTCAGCTGATTGTTGATTTCTTGGCAAGATTACGCTCAGTAGTTTGCCATTGCTTTCTGAGCGACCAGCTCACATACCCCGTAAGTTACTGACGCGGTTAGAACCGCTACCGATTCTCACCATCGTCACGTCACTTACGAGAGTATATGAGATTAGGCAGAAAGTCGTGTAACCTCTAGACCAGGGAAAATGGATACAAGTGGGGGTTCACGAGCTGAATAAGTATCTCTTTTAGGGAAGGCAAAGTTTGGAGGGAAGTCATTAAACTTCCGGGAAAACCCCTAGATTTCCTGAGCTAATATGGGGCACTTTGGCTTCCAAGGACCCATCCCCTCCAGACGAAATCAGTCCCATCCTCTTAGCTTAACTTCATTACGGGGTAGGCCAAGGTGGGTACTGCATTCTACTCCCAACATACCACAGAAGGGAGGAAATAAAATACAGTTAAATAACAAAAAACAGGTATGTTGTGCTTTTTCTTAGTCCAAAATTTTAATTTATTCAAAATAACATATGCACATATTATTAATATATATACATTTTCAATGCCACTGCTGGTCCTATGCAGAGACATTTAAATAAAAAAAAAATGTACGCCCCATACATATGTGTATGATTACATCCACACTTCGGGGAGAGAAATAAAGAACAACACAAACGGTGCTGCTGTTGACAAAATAAACCCTTAAGGCATGACCACACATCTCAGGAATCATGAAACTAGCTAGGCATTGGTAAGTCTTGGTGATCATTCACACAAATATGTACAATCGTGTGAATTGCTTCTGGAGAGTGTCCTGGGCTTGCACTGGTGTGCCTACTACAGCCGTGTTGAGTTGAATAAAACAGTGATTAACTTCACAATGAGATGAGGTGATCTACAACAAATGGAATACCCAAAATTAAGTATTGGCAGAGCAGATAAACAAGGACATTGATGGCAGCTACACACCTCAGGCAGAGCAAATAAACAAGGACATTGATGGCAGCTACACACCCCAGGCAGAGCAGACAACCAGAGACTTTAAGGTACCCGGGTATTGAGGTCAAGGTCAACACAACATGCTCATCTGTTCCAGTCATGGACATAATGTACCAATCTATTCAGTTTATTATATTCAGTCTATTATTATCATTGTAAATTTATTATTGATATCTGGTGTTGAATATTGTGAATTATAGATTAAACAAGACATACATATATTAGAAAGTGTATTAATGGTTTATAAATGTTGATTATCATTATTAGTTATATTTATTGATAATAGTTATTGATGGATTTTTCTTATCGTTGTCAACATCATCATCTTTCAGCTGATTGTTGATTTCTTGGCAAGATTACGCTCAGTAGTTTGCCATTGCTTTCTGATCGACCGGCTCACATACCCCGTAAGTTACTGACGCAGTTAGAACCACTACCGATTCTCACCGGTCGTCACGTCACTTACGAGAGTATATGAGATTAGGCAGAAAGTCGTGTAACCTCTAGACCAGGGAAAATGGATACAAGTGGGGGTTCACGAGCTGAATAAGTATCTCTTTTAGGGAAGGCAAAGTTTGGAGGGAAGTCATTAAAATTCCGGGACACCCCTTAGATTTCCTGAGCTAATATGGGGCACTTTGGCTTCCAAGGACCCATCCCCTCCAGACGAAATCAGTCCCATCCTCTTAGCTTAACTTCATTACGGGGTAGGCCAAGGTGGGTACTGCATTCTACTCCCAACATACCACAGAAGGGAGGAAATAAAATACAGTTAAATAACAAAAAACAGGTATGTTGTGCTTTTTCTTAGTCCAAAATTTTAATTTATTCAAAATAACATATGCACATATTATTAATATATATACATTTTCAATGCCACTGCTGGTCCTATGCAGAGACATTTTAAAAAAAAAAATTTACGCCCCATACATATGTGTATGATTACATCCACACTCGGGGAGAGAAATAAAGAACAACACAAACGGTGCTGCTGTTGAAAAAATAAACCCTTAAGGCATGACACACATCTCAGGAATCATGAAACTAGCTAGGCATTGGTAAGTCTTGGTGATCATTCACACAAATATGTACAATCGTGTGAATTGCTTCTGGAGAGTGTCCTGGGCTTGCACTGTGTGCCTACTACAGCTGTGTTGAGTTGAATAAAACAGTGATTAACTTCACAATGAGATGAGGTGATCTACAACAAATGGAATACCCAAAATTAAGTATTGCAAAGTGGGATGTCCTGACAGATGACAGCGCAGCACACATACAATACATTGTCAGGGATTGTTTTCTCAGGGCACAATTTTTGTGACCTTGGCTTGATAATAAACAAAGACATTGATGGCAGCTACACACCCCAGGCAGAGCAGATAAACAAGGACATTGATGGCAGCTACACACCTCAGGCAGAGCAGATAAACAAGGACATTGATGGCAGCTACACACCCCAGGCAGAGCAGATAAACAAGGACATTGATGGCAGCTACACACCCCAGGCAGAGCAAATAAACAAGGACATTGATGGCAGCTACACACCCCAGGCAGAGCAGACAAACAAGGACATTGATGGCAGCTACACACCCCAGGCAGAGCAGACAAACAAGGACATTGATGGCAGCTACACACCCCAGGCAGAGCAGAAAAACAAGGACATTGATGGCAGCTACACACCTCAGGCAGAGCAGACAAACAAGGACATTGATGGCAGCTACACACCCCAGGCAGAGCAGACAAACAAGGACATTGATGGCAGCTACACACCCCAGGCAGAGCAGACAAACAAGGACATTGATGGCAGCTACACACCCAGGCAGAGCAGATAAACAAGGACATTGATGGCAGCTACACACCCCAGGCAGAGCAGATAAACAAGGACATTGATGGCAGCTACACACCCCAGGCAGAGCAGATAAACAAGGACATTGATGGCAGCTACACACCCCAGGCAGAGCAGTTAAACAAGGACATTGATGGCAGCTACACACCCCAGGCAGAGCAGATAAACAAGGACATTGATGGCAGGCTACACACCCCAGGCAGAGCAGATAAACAAGGACATTGATGGCAGCTACACACCCCAGGCAGAGCAGATAAACAAGGACATTGATGGCAGCTACACACCCAGGCAAATCAAATAAACAAGGACATTGATGGCAGCTACACGCCCCAAGCAGAGCAGACAACCAGAGACTTTACTCTAAGGTACCCGGGTATGGAGGTCAAGGTGCAACAACATGCTCATCTGTTCAGTCACAGACATAATGCATTATCTATTCAGTCAGTCACAGACAAGACATCCCTCCCACCCACATATACCCCCACCCACCCACCCACACACATCCCCATACACCCACACACAACCCCCACCTACCCACACATCACCCATCCATACACACACACCCTCCATCCACCCACACACACCACCACCCACCCACCTAAGGTGTGGATAGGAAAAACCACATTGATACTGAAGATAAGTGAGGTATTTTTGATAACATATGGTGAGCTTGGCTCGTGCTCGCTGTGTAGTGGCAATCGTGCATTGCAAGCTTGTTAACAGAAATGTTGGTTTAGTAGCATGGAAATACTCAGGTATGGAGGCACTGTGAATTAATGTACATTTATAATACTAACATAGTTAAATATTTCTTTCTTCATTTCACGCATTACTAACCCTTATTCACGGTGTCATAAAGCCATACAGGAGCTGCAGAACGGAAATTGTTCCGTGAAGAGAACAGATGATTTATTGGAAAAGTAGCGGTATTGCTAAATGAGATGGTTATGTAATTATATACAGATTTATTAATTCATTCATTCATTAAGAAAATTTATTTTATGTTGTTCATAAAATATAAAAAGACAAAATTTAAATTATAGGCAGTAATTGTGATTATTATTATCATTGTAAATTTATTATTGATATCTGGTGTTGAATATTGTGAATTATAGATTAAACAAGACATACATATATTAGAAAGTGTATTAATGGTTTATAAATGTTGATTATCATTATTAGTTATATTTATTGATAATAGTTATTGATGGATTTTTTTATCGTTGTCAACATCATCATCTTTCAGCTGATTGTTGATTTCTTGGCAAGATTACGCTCAGTAGTTTGCCAATTGCTTTCTGAGCGACCGGCTCACATACCCCGTAAGTTACTGACGCGGTTAGAACCGCTACCGATTCTCACCATCGTCACGTCACTTACGAGAGTATATGAGATTAGGCAGAAAGTCGTGTAACCTCTAGACCAGGGAAAATGGATACAAGTGGGGGTTCACGAGCTGAATAAGTATCTCTTTTAGGGAAGGCAAAGTTTGGAGGGAAGTCATTAAACTTCCGGGAAAAACCCCTAGATTTCCTGAGCTAATATGGGGCACTTTGGCTTCCAAGGACCCATCCCCTCCAGACGAAATCAGTCCCATCCTCTTAGCTTAACTTCATTACGGGGTAGGCCAAGGTGGGTACTGCATTCTACTCCCAACATACCACAGAAGGGAGGAAATAAAATACAGTTAAATAACAAAAAACAGGTATGTTGTGCTTTTCTTAGTCCAAAATTTTTAATTTATTCAAAATAACATATGCACATATTATTAATATATTATACATTTTCAATGCCACTGCTGGTCCTATGCAGAGACATTTAAATATAAAAAAAATGTATCGCCCCATACATATGTGTATGATTACATCCACACTCGGGGAGAGAAATAAAGAACAACACAAACGGTGCTGCTGTTGACAAAATAAACCCTTAAGGCATGACACACATCTCAGGAATCATGAAACTAGCTAGGCATTGGTAAGTCTTGGTGATCATTCACACAAATATGTACAATCGTGTGAATTGCTTCTGGAGAGTGTCCTGGGCTTGCACTGTCCTTCTGCTTGCAAGGACATTATAAAAAGCACTTATAGAACCAAATGGGAATCAGAACATCCAGGCCACCAGAAGGATGACGCATATTACAAACTCAACCGAAGAGAACAAGTAGCAATCTTCAGACTCTGCACAGGACATAACAGGCTGAAATACCACTTGTTCAATAAACTAAAGATAGGAGATACCGATGAATGTAATTGTGGAACTGGTAAAATGACAGCTAAACATTTGCTGCAGAGTGCCCAATATATGCAGAACAGAGAAAGATATTTTGACCCATGCCTGCTTCATTTGAGGACTAGCTCTATGGAGATATCAACAAGCTCAAGTTGACTGCATCTTACTTCAACTACATTCAGGTTGACATTTAAAGGTGCATGAAGAAGTATTTAGACTGCCACACTTCATACCACAGAAAAAAAAGCGACCCAGGGCATGAAATGGAATATTGCTTGGATAGCAAATCCATTACGTGGAAAGTCCGAATCAAAAGCTCACTGTGTGGGCTTCATAAAAGGTGGAAAAGATGTCCTAGTAGTATGAAATGGAATATTGCTTGGATAGCAAATAAATTACATGGAAAGTCTGAATCGAAAGCTCACTGTGTGGATGTCATTTGCAGACTGCATTCTTCTGGTTTCCGGAAGAACAGCCTATAGTGAACGGAAGGCCCAATATACGGAAGTGAGGCTAAGTAGCCATATGCAGGATGTGACGATTCCTTGGGTGAGCCCAGTACCAGAGCGCTATGTGTCGGCTCTGCAAGTATGGAAGCGTCCTTGGATCGCGGGGAATGCCCATGGTCTGCCCCTGCCTTCCCTTGAGGGTTGACCAGGATGTCCTTGGCTGTTCTATACGGGCCAGCTGGGATGGGGGATAACACCACAACAGTGAGATTCAAATGTCCTAAGAAAACCCCGGGAAGGTTAACCCGGTCAACAAATGCCCGCAGAAGTCGGATGTGTCGGCCTAACGGCGCAAGAACGCAGCTCTGCTGTAAACAGGCACAACGCAATCACGTCCGAAAAAAAACTCCGGATGAATGCAGAAGAAGAAGAAGACGAAGAAGAAGAAGAAGAAGAAGAAGAAGAAGAAGAAGAAGAAGAAGAAGAAGAAGAAGAAGGATTATTTTAGGATGTGATTAGATAGAAATTAGATGGAATTGGAAAAGCATACTGGATCAGCTTAAGTCGGATAAAAGCGATTAGTGAGATAAAAGTGTCTCAAATTATGCTAACAGCAACAATACACACCAATAAGCTGAGTCAATGATACCAGAGGTGAATGAAAACATGTGTCAAAGATAAGAACGGTAAGACAAAGTACATACTACAATGCTTAACCCTACCAGACCTAAGGCCCTGAACCTAACTGTCCCCTATACCTGGGCTCCTGAGCATTAAAGAGAAAAAACCAACATGATGTAGAAAAATGTTAGTTACATGCAAACAAGTGGTTAGAATAAGATGTAACTTGGAGACATTGTAGAAAATAGGTCTACCTTTCATCTAGCACCAATAGTCCACCTTTGTGTGCCAATCCAGTCTGAATAAACCAAAGTATTGATCCCCTGTTGGACTGAAAAGCCTAGACCTACTTCGCTTTCTTGTTGAAGTGCTTGATTCATCAACCGCTCGTTTCACTGTGAATTTTCAGATTATTTTCGCATCAAACCAAGTCAATTCAGACCTATGAGCTCAGACATTTGTAATGGCTAACAATGAGGTTTGACCACGATTGGTTGGTTATTCTTAGTTTATGACGCATTTATTTCACGTACTAGGCAAAATACCGAACATTAGGTACAGCGGTCTGGTAGGGTTAAATGGCATGGGTGCAATACACTTCCAGGATACACATGTACCTTGGCCCGGTGCATGAAAGGGCACCAGAAGGGGTTCAAAGATGCTTATCTATATGATAAATAAGAAACTGCATGAGGACGCCCAGGGAACATTTTGAAACTCACAGCATGTTAGACCACAGTCCTCTGAACCTTAAAGGAGGCTGTGGCTACATGTCATCTACAAGAGGGTGGATAGGCAGGGCGTGTCCGACATAAATATTTTCTGGTTAATTTTGTGATATAATTCTGGAAGATATCTATTCCACATGTCATAGCAGAGTGTTTGAAGGAGTCTGTTTAAAATATTAGTCATACCATGTCCATTATGACCAGGTTGTAAGGAGTATGTTTAAAATATTAGTCATACCATGTCCATTATGACCAGGTTGTAAGGAGTATGTTTAAAATATTAGTCATACCATGTCCATTATGACCAGGTTGTATTTGAAGAATGTAATGCACCTTAGGAATCCTGGTACACCTAGGATAAATGATTTTGGCAAATGGTTGTGAAAATTAGCAGATGAAGTTGAGCTATGGTCAAATCAGTAGGGCCATAAGAGACGCTACCTACCGACAACATACTAAGTGTGGAAATGAGCACTATGGTTCATATGTGGAACTAAAATATTGGTTCTGAAATTTCATAATATAAAATTGTATTATATGTACACACATTTCAAATTACTGATTGAAATTTTCATTTCAGATTAGAAAGGATGTTCACAAATAAATTAAATAGATTAAAGGTTGTTGCATAACATATATGTATTTGACATTTAAATAAAGATGATTAATGAGTTCCTGTATTTCAGAATGACAAGAAGTTATCAAGCAATATTGACAGATTACAGATGCTTGCTTGCTTGCTTGTGTTCGTTGGCTTGAGCTCCAACGCGAAGTCCTGTATGTCGGATGAAGGCATCCTATTGTCCAACATCAGTGTGATGTCATACAGGACCTGAGGTTTGCGTGATTACAGATAATTTAAATCATACTTAGATTAGAATGTTGAAACATTGTAAAATATATACATGTTGAAATAATTGTTGTTAGACAGTTCATAATTATATGCAGTCAAATAAATTTAAGAAGTGCAATGTGAACAAGAAACACAAACCATGTTGCACATTTTTTTCCTTCAAAATTGTGTGTGGTGGTGTGTGTGGTGTGTGTGTGTGTGTGTGTGTGTGTGTGTGTGTGTGTGTGTGTGTGTGAGTGCGCCATGTCCCAAATTTAGGTCAAGGGGCATGGTGTGCAGACAATCTGGAGTCGGACGCAGTTTGCATGAAGACCGAATAAGTTGAAGTCCAGGCCCTGCACGGAAATAGCGAGGTATATCGCTGGGCAGGGAAGAACTCTCCTCTAAGCGATCAGTTGGAGCTAGAACCATGGACCAAGTGGGACATGGGTCTATAGTCTGTGTAATATGGCCATATACTGTGCCACTACATTTGTAGTTAATTATGTGTTAGGTAGACTCTAGGTATTACATAAACGTTGCATAAATGATATTGTGAGCTGTTTTATATCTAGAGTCAAATTAAGATTGAAAATACGAATTGTGTTCTGTTATTTGATCTGCATTCAGTGTTTCAAGAGGTAGATATTGTGAACTGTGCAGAATTGGCGTTCACAGAACATTTACACCACATCATAGAAATGTACAGGTGGCCGAGCACCGTAATCAGAATCCAGCCATACACATGTACTGCGGAGTGTTAGATACTATGATGATTGAGCCAGCGATAATTAAATATAAGTTCTGCCCGCTGGAAACAATAGTAACTTGTTGGCCCATTATAACAGTTACGCATCGGCCTACCATAACAACAGTGCGTTCATTGGTATCGACCCTAACTTGCTACACTCAACATAAGCTGGCAGGGACCCAAGTCTAACTCAGCCTGATAGCAACAATGCCAGTTCTCCGAGAAACTAACTGCAGATCCTAAACAACACTCTTAATCCCTGGATACAACTCTAAATCCCTGGCACACACAATTGACAGGCACTGGTACAACACACACAATTGACAGGCACTGGTACAATACACACAATTGACAGGCATTGGTACAACATACACAATAGATATGCATTGTACAACACACACATTGACAGGCATTTGAACAACACACACACATAGATAGGCATTGTTACAACACACACAATAGACAGCATTGGTACAACACACACAAAAGACAGGCATTGGTACAAAACACACTATAGACAGGCATTGGTACAACACACACAATAGACAGGCATTGGTACAACACACACAATAGACAGGCATTGGTACAACACACACAATAGACAGGCATTGGTATGACACACACAACAGATAGGCATTGGTACAACACACAATAGACAGGCATTGGTACAACACACATAATAGATAGGCATTGGTATAACACACACAAAAGACAGGCATTGGTACAACACACACAATAGACAGGCATTGGTACAACACACACAATAGACAGGCATTGGTACAACATACATAATAGACAGGCCTTGGTACAACACACATAACTGACAGGCATTGGTACAACACACATAACTGATAGGCATTGGTACAACACACACAATAGATAGGCATTGGTACAACAGACACAATAGACATGCATTGGTACAACACATACAATATATAGACATAGGTATAACAGACACAATAGATAGACATTGGTACAACATACACACAATAGACAGACATTGATACCACACACACACAATAGACAGACATTGGTACAATACACAATAGATAGGCATTGGTATAACACACACAATAGACAGGCATTGGTACAACATACATAATAGACAGGCCTTGGTACAACACACATAACTGACAGGCATTGGTACAACACACACAATAGATAGGCATTGGTATAACACACACAATAGACAGGCATTGGTACAACACATACACACACAACAGACATACATTGGTACAACAGACATGCTATAGACAGACATTGGTACAAGACACACAAACAGTAGAGAGACATTGGTACAACACACATACAATAGAGAGACATTGGTACAACACACATACAATAGAGAGACATTGGTACAACACACATACACAATAGACAGACATTGGTACAACACACACATACAATAGAGAGACATTGGTACAACACACATACAATAGAGAGACATTGGTACAACACACATACACAATAGATATACATTGGTACAACACACATACAATAGAGAGACATTGGTACAACACACATACACAATAGACAGACATTGGTACAACACACATACAATAGAGAGACATTGGTACAACACACACAATAGGCAGACATTGGTACACACACACATACAATAGAGAGACATTGGTACAACACACATACAATAGAGAGACATTGGTACAACACACACAATAGACAGACATTGGTACAACCAACACACATACAATAGAAAGACATTGGTACAACACACACAATAGATAGACATTGGTACAACACACACACAATAGACAGACATTGGTACAACACACACACACAATAGACAGACATTGGTACAACACACATACAATAGAGAGACATTGGTACAACACACACAATAGACAGACATTGGTACAACACACATACATATAGACATACATGTACAACACACATACATATAGACATACATGTACAACACACATACATATAGACATACATGTACAACACACATACATATAGACATACATGTACAACACACATACACATAGACATACATGTACAACACACATACATATAGACATACATGTACAACACACATACATATAGACATACATGTACAACACACATACATATAGACATACATGTACAACACACATACATATAGACATACATGTACAACACACATACATATAGACATACATGTACAACACACATACATATAGACATACATGTACAACACACATACATATAGACATACATGTACAACACACATACATATAGACATACATGTACAACACACATACATATAGACATGTACAACACACATACATATAGACATACATGTACAACACACATACATATAGACATACATGTACAACACACATACCATATAGACAGACATGTACAACACACATACATATAGACATACATGTACAACACACATACACTATAGACAACATGTACAACACACATACCTATAGACATACATGTACAACACACATACCAGATAGACATACATGTACAACACACATACATATAGACACACAGGTACAACACACATACACAGAGAATACCTGTACAACACACTACACAGAGACCAGACCTGTACAAAACAAATACACAGAGACATACATGTCAACACACATAAACAGGACAGACATGTACAACACACATACACAGAGCACATACAGTACAACACACATACACAGAGACAGACATTGTCACAACACACATAACATATAGACTACATGTAAAACACACATACACATAGACCTCATGTACAACACACATACACAGAGAACATACATGTACAACACACATAAATATAGACATCATGTACAAACACATAAACAATAGACACCACATTGGTACAACACACACACACAATAGAGAGACATTGGTACAACACACACACACAATAGACAGACATTGGTACAAACACACACATACAATAGAGAGACATTGGTACAACACACATACAATAGAGAGACATTGGTACAACACACACACACAATAGACAGACATTGGTACAACACACACACACAATAGACAGACATTGGTACAACACACACACACAATAGAGAGACATTGGTACAACACACACACACAATAGAGAGACATTGGTACAACACACACACACAATAGACAGACATTGGTACAACACACACATACAATAGAGAGACATTGGTACAACACACATACAATAGAGAGACATTGGTACAACACACACAATAGACAGACATTGGTACAACACACATACAATAGAAAGACATTGGTACAACACACACAATAGATAGACATTGGTACAACACACACACAATAGACAGACATTGGTACAACACACACACACAATAGACAGACATTGGTACAACACACATACAATAGAGAGACATTGGTACAACACATACAATAGACAGACATTGGTACAACACACACAATAGACAGACATTGGTAAAACACACACACAATAGACAGACATTAGTACAACACACACTATAGACAGGTATTGGTACAACACACACAATAGACAGACAGGTTGCATACAATTCCTGCCAGACTAAATATCCAACACCTCCGGACTGGCTGGACAATGGTGGGATGTCAGCATCCCAGATCTGGCCGGAGATCCTCTGGAAAATGAACATAAAACATTGATCATTCTATCAATGTTTCAGCGGCAGTTTGCAGATCCCAGCCATTGGCAGAGAGTGCCTCCTTGCAAGTTTGGACGTCGGCAATGCCCAGAGACACCAACCTCTTTAGCTTAAGGTACTTGGAAGCTTGACTGACATCCCATTGGGCGCCCTCCAGCGCTGTCATACACTCGTCCACTGTCACCTGACAGGTGAAATGACATATGACAGAGATGTGAAGCAATGGCAAGTTTGTGCATACACAAAACAAGCGCACAAAAGACAGTTAAAGCAAAACTACATAGTCCTTACAAGAACACAGGTGAAATCAACAACAGGTGATCACAGTGCTAGCAACCATGTTGGTTTCACACAGACACATGTCAATGGATATTGGAAGAGACACGACTCAATGGATATTGGAAGAAAGACAAGTCAACGGATATTGGGAGAAAGACAAGTTAATGGATATTGGGAGAAAGACATGTCAATGGATATTGGGAGAAAGACAAGGCAACGTTCAATGTATATTAGAAGAAAGACAGACAAGTCAACGCATATTGGAAAAAAGACAAGTCAACGGATATTAGAAGAAAGACAAGTCAATGGATATTTGGAGAAAGACAAGTCAATGTTCAATGCATACTGGAAGAAAGACAAGTCAACAGATATTGGGAGAGACACGACTCAATGGATATTGAAAGAAAGACAAATCAATGGATATTGGAAGAAAGACAAAACGGATATTGGAAGAAAGACAAGTCAACGGATATTGGAAGAAAGACAAGTCAATGGATACTCAAAGAAAGATAAGTCAAAGGATATTGGAAGAAAGACAAGTCAATCAATATTGGAAGAAAGACAAGTCAATGTTCAATGTATATTGTAAGAAAGACAGACAAGTCAACGCATAATGGAAGAAAGACAAGTCAATGGATATTGGAAGAAAGTCAAGTCAACGGATATTAAAAGACAGACAAGAAAAAGGATATTGGAAGAAAGACAAAACGGATATTGGAAGAAAGAGACAAGTCAGAGGACATTGAAAGAAAGAGACAAGTCGGTGGACATTGGAAGAAAGAGACAAGTCAGTGGACATTGGAAGAAAGAGACAAGTCAGTGCACATTGGAAGAAAGAGACAAGTCGGTGGACATTGGAAGAAAGAGACAAATCAGTGGACATTGGAAGAAAGAGACAAGTCAGTGGACATTGGAAGAAAGAGACAAGTTGGTGGACATTAGAAGAAAGAGACAAGTCAGTGGACATTGGAAGAAAGAGAAGGTCGGTGGACATTGGAACAAAGAGACAAGTCAGTGGACATTGGAAGAAAGAGGCAAGTCAGTAGACATTGGAAGAAAGAGACAAGTCGGTGGACATTGGAAGAAAGAGACAAGCCAGTGGACATTGGAAGAAAGAGACACGTCGGTGGACATTGGAAGAAAGAGACAAGTCAGTGAACATTGGAAGAAAGAGACAAGTCGGTGGACATTGGAAGAAAGAGACAAATCAGTGGACATTGGAAGAATGAGACAAGTCAGTGGACATTGGAAGAAAGAGTCACGTCGGTGGACATTGGAAGAAAGAGACAAGTCAGTGGACATTGGAAGAAAGAGACAAGTCAGTAGACATTGGAAGAAAGAGACAAGTCAGTGGACATTGGAAGAAAGAGACAAGTCAGTAGACATTGGAAGAAAGAGACAAGTCAGTGGACATTGGAAGAAAGAGACAAGTCAGTGAAGACTGGAAGAAAGAAACAAGTCAGTAGACATTGGAAGAAAGAGACAAGTCGGTGGACATTGGAAGAAAGAGACAAGTCAGTGGACATTGGAAGAAAGAGACAAGTCAGTGGACATTGGAAGAAAGAGACAAGCCAGTGGACATTGGAAGAAAGAGACAAGTCAGTGGAAATTGGAAGAAAGAGACAAGTCAGTGGACATTGGAAGAAAGAGACAAGTCAGTGGACATTGGAAGAAAGAGACACGTCGGTGGACATTGGAAGAAAGAGACAAGTCAGTGAACATTGGAAGAAAGAGACAAGTCGGTGGACATTGGAAGAAAGAGACAAAAAAGTGGACATTGGAAGAATGAGACAAGTCAGTGGACATTGGAAGAAAGAGTCACGTCGGTGGACATTGGAAGAAAGAGACAAGTCAGTGGACATTGGAAGAAAGAGACAAGTCAGTAGACATTGGAAGAAAGAGACAAGTCAGTGGAGACTGGAAGAAAGAGACAAGTCAGTAGACATTGGAAGAAAGAGACAAGTCAGTGGACATTGGAAGAAAGAGACAAGTCAGTGGACATTGGAAGAAAGAGACAAGTCAGTGGACATTGGAAGAAAGAGACAAGTCGGTGGACATTAGAAGAAAGAGACAAGTCAGTGGACATTGGAAAGAAAGAGACAAGTCAGTGGACATTGGAAGAAAGAGACAAATCAGTGGACATTGGAAGAAAGAGACAAGTCAGTGGACATTGGAAGAAAGAGACAAGTCAGTGAGACATTGGAAGAAAGAGACAAGTCAGTGGACATTGGAAGAAAGAGACAAATCAGTGGACATTAGAAGAAAGAGACAAGTCGGCGGACATTGGAAGAAAGAGACAAGTCGGTGGACATTAGAAGAAAGAGACAAGTCAGTGGACATTGGAAGAAAGAGACAAGTCGGTGGACATTGGAAAAAAGAGACACGTCGAAGGACATTGGAAGAAAGAGACAAGCGGTGGATATTGGTAGAAAGAGACAAATCAGTGGACATTAGAAGAAAGAGACAAGTCGGTGGACATTGGAAGAAAGAGACAAGTCGGTGGACATTGGAAGAAAGAGACAAGTCAAATGAAAGTTATGAACACAAATAATGCATATCACCACATTATGACACAGGCAGACACACACACATGCATAAACACAAACATACCTACACACAAACATACCTACACATATGACTCAGACAAGCTCTCACAGTTATACACCGGACATTTTTTCGTCCCGTAAAATGGAACGTGTTTTTTCCGAAATGTGTATGGATTAAGTGTGTTTTTCGTGGTGAAATGGAGTTCGGACCGTGCAACGGAGTTCGTGCACGCGCGCCCGGACTCCCTTCGGCGTATCATGGCGCCAGGTGGCGATAGTTAAGCCTAACATGACGACCAGACGACCGACAAGAACACGGCGTGGTAAGAGGGCGGGCACACGCAGAAGGCGTTTAAAATGTGACAGATTGGGCATCAGACACGTTCGAGTACTGTACTGGAACTGTGCATCATTTAGTCAACGCCGACCCATTCTTGAAAAACTAATGTACGGAAACGATATTGTAGTCTTACAAGAAACACAGCTCGGCGATGGAACAGTCAATGTCGCAGGATTTCAGTGATTCTTTAACAGGCGGCACCTCGGACAGGCCATTCTGGTCCGCGACAACATACTAGTGTCTGAGATCGATATGTCTTCCTGGAACAGTGATGCCCTGCAAGTGCAGGTATTAAGAATAATGACATCAGTGCAGCTTGTAATCGTGAACGTGTATGCGTGAAATGGGAAGGTCGACGTGCGACAATGGCAGAGTTTGTTCGATATGGATGAAAGGCATATCATCTACTGTGGGGACTTCAATGCCAGAGGCAGTCAATGGGGGAATTGCATCACCAATAGACAGGGAGTAGATCTGGAGGACGCCCTGGCATCTGCTGCCCTAATCTGTCTGAATGATGGGAAGGTTCACTAGAAATAGCCACTCGACCAGGTGACTCTGACAGCGTCATTGACTTGGCTCTGGTGTCGCCCACCATCGCACCAAGGTGCCGGTGGGCACACTGGGATACCACGATAGTGACCACTACCCTTGTGTCATCCTGATCAAGAAAGACGGGGCCATGAGTCAAAGAAACAAGACAAATGCCTTCCCGTACGACAACACTGGTCAAGACGCCATAAGCAAGATCAGAAGAAGAAAACTAACTTCCTCCCGCAGGAGACAAGAAAGATGGTTGCAGCCACCATGGTGGAATGGAGAGGTCAAGAATGCATGGCTGCGAAAGAGGCAGGCTGTCAAAGACTGGCAAAAGGCCAGAAAGGCTAACATGCCACAGGTTGAATTGGCGAACCTGAAGACTGAGGTTGATAGGACGACGACTTTTTTCAAATCCTGCGCCAAACAGGCCAAGGCCCAGAAATGGGACGAGTTCTGCAGGAAGGTGTGCTCCGAGCGATCTCTTACGACACTCTGGCGCCTCCACAAGAGCATGAACGGTGCTGCACAACATAGGGGTATTCCAGACTTTCAAGGCACAGACCTCGCATGGAAAAAGTCGGATGCGGAAAAAGGTAAGGCCCTTCTTGCACGCTACATAGAACAGACTGACCAGAAAGACGAGCCCACCAGAAAGACGAGCCCACCAGACAGAGGACCACAACGACACTCTCTCAGTTGTGCGAGGGGGTCGGGACAGACGAAGAATGGACAATCACAGCTGAGATATTGTGTGCGATGCTCAAGAAATCACCTAACACCGCTCCAGGCCCAGACGCATCCGATATGGTGACCTACTGGTGATATCAGATGATGACATGGAAGAACTGGCCAGAGAATTCAACACCAGTATCCAGAGGGGTCAGGTCAAAGAAGAATGGCTACACAGCTACTTGCTGCCGCTGCCAAAACCGAACAAAGACCATTCCAAGATAAGCGGCTACAGAATCATTACGATGCAGAATACTGTTGGCAAGCTACTGGAGAAAATTGTAGCACACAGACTTGCTTGGGACTTGGAACAGCTCGGCTGCTTCCCGCCCACACTTGGAGGATACAGACGCAACAAAGAGTCATGCTCAAGATGTTTACGAAGGATTTCAGGTCAGAGAAGAGACATGTGCGGCCGCCATAGACTTAGAGGACGCATATAACAGAGTATCTTTCGAGCACTTGATGCAGACCCTCCTCAGACTGAAAGTGCACCTTCACCTTGTACGATGTATAGCTGCAGTTCTACTCCAAAGGAAGGTGGTGCTAAGATGCGGGAGTTGGTCTTCTGAGCCGATAACGATATGTCCAGGATTGCCGCAGGGTTCACCACTGTCACCAGTACTATTCAACGTGTATACGGTGCCGATCACTGAACAACAGTTGGACGGGAGGGGCAGGACTCTGTCATTCGTTGACGACATTCTCGTGTATCGACAGGGTCGAGATAGACAGGCGGTTGCCAATGATATGCAGGGCGAACTAGATCGAATTTCCTCATGGTGTGCTGATGCCGATGCCTTTGTCAACCCTGCAAAGGCAACGGTTACATGGTTCTCACTAAACAACCATATTGTGAAAACAGACCTGCCGGCAGTAAGAATGGATGGGAGCAGTTTGAGTAGAACCCAGTCAATGACATATCTATGCGTGAGGCTTGATCGTAGCCTGTCCTTCAGAGATCATGTCGATTATGTCATAACGAAGGCTCGAAAAGGTTTGTCAGCAATGAGAGTCATGGCGACTGCCAATATCGAGCAAAGACTGCTAATACTTCTGTTCCAAGGACTTGTACTTTCACGCATCGAGTATGCCCTGGCCATCCTCACTGTCAGCCTTACACAGATTGGAAGACTTCGAAAAGGTACAAAACGAAGCCATGCGCATCATTTTGGGCTGCACGAGAGACACCAGCTGTGTAGCAATGAGATACCTCCTTGACTTCCCGACAATGGAACACAGGATCAAGATCTGGAGAGCTCGTGCATACTTAAAAATAAGTGCAGATGAGCAGCACCCTCTGCATGACGCTATATTCAGAGAAAAGGGCGACAGGCTAAAGAGGGGCAAATCATGGATGGGTCGGGCGGAAGATGTCGTCAGACAGGTCTGCAGTCTTACCAGTATCAACCCCGGCAAGGAATGGGTGCCGGTGCCTCCAGCTTTTAAGTGCACATTCTCCTGCATTATCACACTCGACAGACGGTGCAGAGAGCAGAACCCTGCCGCTGTCAATGCAGAGGTTAACGCGCTCATCTATGAACACTCAGATAGCCCCGAAGTGCTCATCTATACAGATGGATCTGTTGTAAAGCAGCAGAGAAGTGCGTGGGCATTTACAGCCCGTTCAGCGGGCCGAACCGTTCAAGAATCCAGTGGTGCCCACTCTATGACCACGAGCAGCATGACGATGGAGGTGATGGCAGTTACACAGGCTTTCATATGGCTGGAATCACAGCATTATACCAACGTGTGTGTACTAAGTGATTCAATGAGCATGATTCAGAAGGTCGAAGCTGGATCTGTACGTAGACAGTGGACTGAATCGCTGCGGAAGTCTGTTGTCCGTAAAGTCACCTTCATCTTCGTCCCGGGACATGCGGGAGTCGAGGGAAATGAACGAGCTGACAAACTGGCTGGCTCTGCACCCCCTGTAGATGGCCAGCCCATGGATCGTGCCGATGTTATTAACGTCCTTAAAGATATGGCGAGAACAGAGGACTTTGACGTCAGTGATTCCACATCGCTGTCCAGGATGAAAGACCTGGGAGTAAGAATCGGCACAGCCAGACGCGAGAGGTACATCAGGAAAACAAAGCGCCTCGTCAACCAACACAGAACTGGCACTATTAGCCACCGGACGCTGATGCATATGCTGGGGGGAGGATCTGAGCACCTATGGACATGTCCGGAGTGCAATGAAGATACCCCAACTGATAACTGATAACTGATAGTTATTCACCGACTCAATAACACATACTCCCTCGATTATACATAGTCACTCACAATCACAAAACCACATTCTATGTGAATATAACATGCATCAATAGAACTGTACTCTGACGTGCAAAAGATGAGTGGTTGTTGGGCCAATGCAGCCATGCAAGCAGCATGCCCAATTT
This sequence comes from Cepaea nemoralis, assembly GCA_014155875.1. Taxonomy (NCBI): domain Eukaryota; kingdom Metazoa; phylum Mollusca; class Gastropoda; order Stylommatophora; family Helicidae; genus Cepaea; species Cepaea nemoralis. The sequence continues at coordinate 262,587 of JACEFZ010009506.1, forward strand.
GTGACCTTTGAAATACAGTTTATCGTTTGTTCTATAATACTCTCTGTCCTTTCACAGCCTTGTATCCTCATTCATACATAAAACAAAGAAAGCAGACATTATGGGTTACCTCATCTAGGAACATCTTGAGTAGAATCTCTATCTCTTCACAATTATTTCGCCTGCAATAGAAGAATGAATTTGTTGATGACAAAATGCAAGAATAATCAGCTGAAACAACTGGTCACAGGGACACATCAGACACACAAGGCCAGGGATACATCAGACAGACAAAGCCAGGAACACACAAGGCCAGGGAAACATCAAACACACAAGGCCAGGGATACATCATACACACAAGGCCAGGGGTACATCATACACACAAGGCCAGGGACACATCATACACACAAGGCCAGGGACACACAAGGCCAGGGACACACAAGGCCAGGGATACATCATACACACAAGGCCAGGGATACATCATACACACAAGGCCAGAGATACATCATACACACAAGGCAGTAGATACATCATACACACAAGGCCAGGGACACACAAGGCCAGGGACACACAAGGCCAGGGACACATCATACACACAAGGCCAGGGACACACAAGGCCAGGGACACACAAGGCCAGGGACACACAAGGCCAGTGATACATCATACACACAAGGCCAGGGACACACAAGGCCAGGACACACAGGCCAGGGACACACTAAGGCCAGTGATACATCATATACACAAGGCCAGGGACACATCATACACACAAGGCCAGGGACCAACAAGGCAGGGATACATCATACACACAAGGCCAGGGATACATCATACACACAAGGCCAGGGATACATCATACACACAAGGCCAGGGATACATCATACACACACAGCCAGGACAGCACAAGCCAGGGATACTATCATACACACGAGCCAGGTAACACACATGGCCAGGATACATCATACACTACCACGCCAGGACACATCATACACACAGGCCAGGACACACAAGGCCGGGACACATCATACACACCAGGCCAGGGCCACACAAGGCAGAGATACATCATACACCATGCCAGGTGATACATTCATACACAAGGCCATGGGGATACATCATACACACAAGGCCAGGCGACACAAGGCCAGGGATACATCATACACACTACAGGCAGGGACAGCACAAGGCAGGGATACATCATACACACAAGCAAGGGACACATCAGGCCAGGGATACATCATACACACAGGCCAGGACACACATGGCAGGATACATCATAATACACACCAGGCCAGGACACATCATACCAACAGGCCGAGGCACATCACAGGCCAGGCGCCGACACAAGCAGGGACACATCATACACACCAGGCCAGGGACACACAAGGCCAGGGATACATCAAACACGACTAAGGCAGGGACACACATGCCAGAGGATACATCATACACACAAGCCATGGGGCACACACAGGGCCAGGGATACATCATACCACCAGCCAGGGACACACAAGGCCAGGACCGCAAGGTGCCGGTGATACATCTAAACACGAGGCCAGGACACACAAGGCCAGAGATACGTCATACACACAAGCCAGGGATACATCATACACACACTGCCAGGGCATACATCATACACACACAAGGCCAGGACACACAAGGGCAGATACATCATACACACAGGCCAGGGATACACAAGGCCAGAGATACATCATACACACAAGGCCAGATACATTCATACAAAAAGGCCCAGGGATACATCATACACACAAGGCCAGGGACACACATAGGCAGAGATACATCATACACACCAGGCCAGGGATCCATCCTACACACAGGCCAGGACACACAAGGCCAGGATACACTAGGCCCGAGATACATCATACACACAATGCGAGAGATACATCATCACACACAGGCCAGGATACATCATACACACAAGCCAGGGACACACACGGCAGAGATACATCATACACACAAGCCAGGATACATCCATACACACAAGCCAGGATACAGCCTACACACAGGCCAGGGACACACAGTCCAGGGATACATCAGACACATACACAAAAGCCGGGACACACAAGCCAGGGATCCTCATATAAGCACACAGGGCCGGGGACACACATGCAGGGAGACATCAAACACACAAGTCAGGGATACATCATACACACAGGCCAGGGACACACATGCCAGGGACACACCAGCAGGATACATCATACAAATCAATCAAATCAAATCAATTCAACTTTATAGGGTCACACAATTGGGCGCGCAGCCCGTCTTTTACATCGCCTTCAATCACTCGTCTTTCGTCATCAAAGAGCATTATACATTTACATAGGAGAAAAATAACATTGTGAATGAATGTTGTAAACATAAACAAGGCTATTACCATGTTATGAGCCCATCCTCTATCCATACACATCGCACCCACACAACCAACATACGCACACAACACGCGCACCAAGGACACATAAACCCCCACCTACCCACACACACACACAACACAAGGGACACACATACATACCCACAACCAACCGGGGAACAAAATCCCCCTCCGCACATCACACACACTGCCCTCACCTGATCCCCACCAAACACCTCGCCACACCACACATTCAACCACACACATCCCACGCCCATCCACATCTTAACCCACACATCCTCTCCCACCCACACCTCACACCACCCATGCCCTAGCCACACATACTCCATCTACAACATATTCCCCACCATGCACACAAGCACCAACCGCACACATCGCACACTCACTCATCACATCCCCAAACCATACACACACATCCACACCAACTGACATGTCCTACTCCCCCACCCACATCACACCTCCCTAACCACCTACCTTTCCCCATCCACACGCACACGCCACCCACACATACAATTTCCACCACCCACACATGCCTTAACCTACCCCACCACGCAATCCCTCACGCGCACATCACATGACACCCCTACATGCACTATGCCACCACGCACCACACACACATACCTCACGCACACATCCCCACTTACACACCACACACATATCTCCCACCCAGATCACCACACAATATTCCCACCCACACCACACAGATACCCTTACCCATCACCCACATACCCCACCCTCACACACACACAATACTCACACACACATACCTCACTCACACACATATCCCAACCACACACACGACCACTCCCCACCACACACGCATCCCTACCGTCCACCAAACACACTCACTCACGCATTACATCCTCCACTAGCGCCTCACACACCTCCACCCACCCACCCCAACCAAACATCTCTCGATCGACAATCCCTACCCACGCACATCCTCCACCCACTCACACATCCCACGACACAGCACTCCCTACCACCGACACATCCCTAGCCAGTCACACACCCTCACCCACACATTTCCCATCCACCACACAAACACGGCCAGGGGCCACACGAGGCCAGGGATCATCATACACACATGGCCGTGGGACACACAGGCCAGGGATAATCATCCACAACAGGCCAGGACACACAGGCCGGGACACATCATACACACCAGCCAGGGACACACAAGGCCGGGATACATCAAACACACAAGCCAGGAATA